>CM062819.1:1115280551-1115486210 GCA_031772625.1 Pinus tabuliformis
ATAGCAGGACAGCCAGTGGTGGCAGACCTGAACATGCTTCCCCTCGGGTCTTATGATGTCCTAATTGGGATGGACTGGCTAGAAAAGCATTGGGCTTTAGTGAACTGCAAAACGAAAGTTATACGGTACAAGGATGATGTTGGAATAGAACAAGAAATGCAGGGAATTAAATGACCAGTGCAGGTCCGGCCAATCACTGCATCTCAGCTAGCAAAATGCATCCGGAATAGATGCCAAGTGTATGCTATTCAGGTGGGCTATGCAGAAACTAAGAATAAGGTAAACCCGCTGGATCACCTCCCGATAATAAATGAGTTCGCAGATGTGTTTCCGGAGGAAATTCCTGGACTACCTCCAAAAAGGGATATAGACTTCACCATTGAGCTAATACCAGGAGCTGCTCCAGTTTCGCGGACACCTTATAGAATGAGTGTACCTGAGTTGACTGAGCTGAAAATGCAACTACAAGAATTGCTGGATAAAAATTATATCCGCCCTAGTGTATCTCCCTGGGGAGCTCCGGTATTGTTTGTCAGGAAGAAAGACGGAACTCTTCGAATGTGTATTGATTACCGACAGCTGAACAAGCTCACAATTAAAAATAAATATCCCTTACCTCGGATCGATGAGCTGTTTGATCAAGTCAAGGGGGCGACAATATTTTCTAAAATTGATTTGCGATCTGGTTACCATCAAATCAGAATTAAAGAAGAAGATATTGCTAAAACAGCCTTCAGGACCCGGTATGGGCACTACGAGTTTGTAGTGCTGCCTTTTGGTTTGACTAATGCACCCGCCACGTTCATGTGTTTAATGAACAACGTGTTCCATCAATTTTTAGACAAGTTTGTACTAATATTCATTGATGACATTCTGATTTATTCTCGCTCCAAGGAGGAGCATGAGGAACATCTCCGGATGGTGCTGCAAACTTTGCGAGAACATCAGTTGTACGCTAAGCTCAGCAAATGCGATTTCTATAAAGAGGAAATTCAGTATTTGGGTCATGTGATTACAAAGGAAGGGATTGTCGTGGATCCTGAGAAAATAAAAACCATACTAGATTGGCCTGTGCCAAAAGATGTGGCGGATATCAGATCCTTCATGGGATTGGCGGGATATTACAGAAGATTTGTGGAAGGCTTTTCGAGGGTGGCATATCCTATCACGTCCTTGCAAAAGAAAGGGAGGTCATTCAAATGGAGTTCTGAATGTCAACAAAGTTTTGAGAAGCTTAAGCAATTACTCACGTCTGCTCCTGTTTTAAGTATAGCTGATCCGAACAAGGACTATGTGGTATGTACCGATGCCAGCGGAGAAGGCGTCGGAGGTGTGTTAATGCAAGAAGGGAGAGTGATAGCCTATGAATCAAGAAAATTGAAAGAACATGAGCAGAAGTATTCTGCTTATGACTTGGAGTTGGCAGCTGTCATACATGCGCTTAAGATGTGGCGACACTACCTTCTAGGAAGGAAATTTCTGTTATTAACAGATCATCACAGCTTAACAAATTATTTTAGTCAGCCCACACTGAATGCAAGACAAGCCCGTTGGGCAGATTTCTTAAGTGGGTTTGACTTTGACATTAAACATCTGAAGGGAAAGGAAAATCGTGTAGCTGACGCACTAAGTCGAAAGGTACAATGTTTGTATGAAATTACATTCAGTAGCTGGGAAAATTCCTTACGGGAAACGATGAAAACAGCAGCAAGCCAAGATGCTGAATACCAGCAAATGAAGCGACAAATGCCACTTTCCAGCGAGGGTAGTCAGCAGGAATATGAAGTTAGCAGGGATGGAATGCTGCTTTACAAAAAACGATTGTTTGTACCAAATGACAACAGCCTCAAAGACTTAATCTTGAATGAGTTTCATACCAGTCACTACGCTGGTCATCCCGGGTACCAGAAAATGCTGACTGCGCTACGGAAGGAATATTACTGGCCGGGAATGAAAAAGCAAGTGGCTGAGTATTTAGCGCGATGTTTGGAGTGTCAGCAGATCAAGACGGAGCACCAACATCCAGCTGGACTATTGCAACCCCTGCCTATTCCAGAATGGAAATGGGAAGTTATATCAATGGACTTTATAACTGGGCTGCCTAAAACCAAGAGGAACAATGACTCTATTATGGTAGTGGTAGATAAGTTAAGTAAGGCAGCACACTTTATACCAGTGCAATCCACCTACCGGGCAGTGCAAATTGCACACATTTTCATGCAAAATGTGTTCAGACTTCATGGACTTCCAAAGACCATAATATCAGATCGGGATGTAAAGTTTACATCTGCCTTTTGGAGAGCACTATTTGCAGAATTGGGTACACAGCTGAATTTTAGTACAGCTTACCATCCCCAGACTGATGGGCAGACGGAAAGAGTAAATCAGATTGTGGAGGACATGTTGAGAGCATGTGTCATGCAAAAACCAACACAATGGGAAGACTATTTGCACTTGGTGGAATTCGCTTACAACAATGGATATCACACATCGATTCAGATGTCACCATTTGAAGTCTTGTATGGACGAAAATGTCGAACGCCCTCCAATTGGAGTGGCCCCGAGGACAAATTAAGGTTGGGTCCAGAAATGCTCAAGGAAATGGAGGACATGGTCAAAAAGGTGCGAGCCAACCTGAAAGCCGCTCAGGATCGGCAGAAAAATTTTGCAGACCGGAAAAGAAGGTTCAAAGAGTATCAGGTGGGCGATCACGTTTACATCAGAATTCAAGCCAGGAAAAGTACTCTACAATGGAGCAGTTGTGCTAAACTGGCACCCCGTTATTTCGGACCTTTTCAGGTCTTGGCCAGGGTTGGGCCAGTAGCTTACCAGCTAGCTTTGCCGAGCCACATTAGGATTCATAATGTCTTCCATGTATCTGTGCTTAAAAAGTATATCTATGACCCTAAGCATGTGATCAAGTGGCAAGATATACGGGTAAGGATTGTTTTAATTGAACTAATTGAAAATGTATCTGGAACAAAAGACTGATACTGTTCTTATTTGCAGGTCGAACCGGAAGGAGAGGTCCTGGTCGAGCCGCTGAGCATTCTCGACCGGAGAGAAGTGCAGTTGCGGAAGCGGGTTATTACCCAAATTAAGGTGCAGTGGCAGCACTATGGGCCTGAAGAGGCTACTTGGGAAGACGAAGAGCTTTTTCGGAAAGCTTACCCGGAACTGTTTGGAGACACTAGACATCGGGACGATGTCCAATCTCAGGAGGGGGAGATGTGATGACCCCGTAAAAATGTAATTATTAAAAGTTACTACAGTAAAAACTGAGTTAGAATGATATTGAAGGATTGAATTCTTTTGAGAATATTCTGTTGATTTTATATGTGCACTAAAGTAATGATTAAAAGAATTACTTATGAAAGTATTTGAATTCCCAAAAGGTAACTGGGAAAGAAAGTTAGTTAACAAAACTAGAAATAACTACCTACTCTAACTGGAAGGGTTTCCAGGAAAAAGAGAGGTTAGTGGAAAGAACTCTGGGCTGTAGAGACAGGCAGAGGAAAAAGAGAAAGGGAAGAAAAAACCCTGGATAGACTAAATCTGGTAAGGACCAAATAGTCAAGCACACAGTGCTGGCTTACTGAGGATAGTGATCCGGTAAGCGGAAGCTTGGGGGGAGACTCAGGTCTAGAAAGACTGATCTCACGGTTGGGAGGATAACAAGCTTACACAGAGATTTGGCAGGAGACTGGTTCCAGACTCACCTTATCAGAGGAGACCAGGTAAGTAACGGAACCTTTATGTCCCCATAGTTATCTGTGTAATTTATAGAATGATTATTATTATCTGTGCAGCAGTAGTGAACAGTATATAATATGGGTATACTATCTGTACAAGTTATAGGCAATGTTGCTGTACGAATATAAAAGATAGTTTAAACTGAGATTAGCACAATGTTTCTGTACGAATATAAAAGATAGTTTAAACTGAGATTAGCACAATGTTGCTGTACGAATATAAAAGATAGTTTAAACTGAGATTAGCACGATATTGCTGTATAAATCCAAGATAGTATAAACTAAGATTAACTGTACACAGATACAAACCATTTGTTGTAAAAGAATCAAAAGATAGTGTCATTATATATATATTGTCCAACAATTACAAGCAGCGTATGTGTGGAACCAAAGATAAAGAAATCGGTGCATTTCGAGAATAAGCCTTATCCCTACTAGACTAACAGGTTACAGTCAGAGGGAGACCCAAATCAAGAACTCGGCTTTATATAAAAGAATGGAGTTCTGGGTCAAAACAGTATCTTGACCTTAATGCTCACTGTAAGCTAGACAATACCAAGCAAATCTTGAAGCAATACGATTATTTATACCCGTAAACTGTTATATATTTCCAAGAAGCAGACTTTTAGAAAACAAATAAACAATAAGGGTATAAAAGATTAAAAGAATCTCTGAAACCGAACCAGGTCGGAACGTGTCAACGAGATTCTAGAGATCTCACAGCATCGGGCGAAGGCCGGAACCCGTGAGTTAAGCAAAACAAACCGTCAAATCTGAGCTGAGAGATAACCGGAATAGTACCTCAAAACAGAAGGTTGATATATATATAACATAGAACAAATTCCTTTAAAGATTGCAACAGTATATACGCATATCATCACAAGGAGTAAAGACCCATGCTATAGTATTCATGCGGTCATACATGACAACACAGTGATGGTATTTAAATACAACAAGTAATATACCAACGATTCCATACGAACGAGGAACAAAATAATAGAAAACCATAGTCATGATTTAACTCAGAACCTCAGAGTCTCGGGTTATGGAGAAAACCCATAACGGTCGACCATACCTCTATGGCAATTAGAGGCAGGCGCGACAGTCCAATAATACACATATATATGGCTGTTAACCCATAGATAAAAATGAAATAACCCTTAATACATTCTGTAAGCGAAGCGCATTCAACCTTAACTGAATAGGCAAGAACACAGAATGAGAAACTGTAATGCAAGGTCTGGAAACATCAAACCCTATATATATATTTCATAATATCTTGTTCAACAGCAAATGAAAAAGGGTAAGCCATAGCATTACGCAAAGTAACGAGTTACAGTAAATATTGGCCGTCAAGCTGTATAAGTCTAAAATGAAAACAAGCGAGCTGCCTTGAAGACCAGAGCTCTGTATAAATTACAGTACGTTGGTAGTTACAAATATACATATGATTCACAGATTTAAAACAAAATCTTCAACCCTGTAAACTAGAGGTAAATCCCCAAAACCGCCGTAAGCAAGTATCACTCAATAGTCCTTAGCCAGACCAGAACGCATGGAACCAGAACGAGAGCATCCGTCCATCGAATCTGCGGCCAACCGTGCAAAGGTCAGGTTGGGGCCTGCCTTGGCACAAAGGATAACCCCTGGTAACCAGAGGCGAGTTGAACCAGAAGTAACCAAGACTCATACATCTGTTGGGAATAAATACCTGAGCAAAGTTCAGCGGAATATATCTGGAGAATCCTTCAACACCATCAAATCCGGAAACCGCCGAATGAAACCTGTCATGCCAGAGATTAAGGGGATTACTATACCTTGCAACAGATAAACCACAATCATGTCTAAAATCTTAATAAACTGGAAAATCATTACCTGGCTGGTTCAAGGGCGAGAACCATGGAGCAGAATCTCGCCAGAGAGGGCATACAGGCCTGGTATAATGGAGAAACTCGGCGCAAAACTCAGAAGAACATCCCATGCAGAAGTGAAACGGAGCGGAGAAGCTGTGGAGCGCCAAGCAGAATGACAAAAGCCTCGAAGAATCCGGAAAGGGGCGCGTATATACCCTGCCTGCCAACAGAGGTAACGTGGAGCATTCGTGGCCCTTGATCTCATGCAGAGCCATCAAACCGTTGATCAAGGCACCAATGCCCAGATGCAAAGCGCGGGAGAATTCCAGACTTGACAACCTTACCTCAGCCACGTGAACAGGACGGTGAGGGTCAATGCTATTGCCAGGTGTCAAGCATACAGAACGCCAACAGTCATAGGCAGGACAGCCTTGATATACGCGAAGAGAAATCATAAAGATCTTATGCTGCAGCAACTGTGGTATAATAAAGTTTGGGAATAACCAATTATTAAACCAATATATGATTAATATGACCTGCCACACCATAGACTACGTAGGTTACATTTACATGCGAGGTGGTGGCACTTTATAATCAGGTTTATAATGAAGTGTCGGCTTCATAAGTACCAATTTTTTTTTTTATGTGTGTTTAATTAAGTAGATATGTGACAGACAGGGCCACCCTTGAGCTAAGGCAATGAATCCATGAGTAGTATATGGGTTGACTCTAAAACACATGGAAAGTCCAGTTTTTATTTTATTGCAGTTTGCTCAATTGCACAACAATCTCAACTTACATACTCTCTTTACAATTCATCCCACCTAGCCTGAGGAAAGGAATCCCCTTATTTGTAATATTGGCCTCTAATACAATTTGGCCAAGAAATCTGAGTCCTAGAGGCTACAAGCTCTCAAGGCTCTTACTCATGGACAATTTTTCTTAAATACCATCCATCTCAAACACACACAAATGTTTCTATTGCTAGTATAACCAATAAACTCTTACAACCAACCAATGTCAACTATATACTCCATATACAAACATACATGGCTAATTTATATATCAAAACTAAGGTATTAGCTTGCATTTATTAGAAAAAAATATAGCAATTAGAAATAATGCAATCATTAATAGAAAGTAACCAATGAATGATTATATGTGAATAAGTATTTATTATTAAAAATAAGTATGATAATGAACTGAAAGAAAATATTAATTATAGAAAAATCTATTTTATAAAGACATTTGGTGATTAGAGGCTTTTTTAAAATAATTTTTAATTACAAATTTACTTTAAACCACATAAAATTAATCATCTACTCATAAAAAGAATTAAAATTAAAATTTTAAAATTTCCAAAATTAATTTTCAATTTCTAAAAAATAAATATAATATTTAATTTCACCCCAATTTTAATCAACTTTCCATATAAATTTTTTTAAATTACAAATTAATTAAAAATAAAAACATTTTAATCCAAACTTATATACTCAGTGGGTTTATTTTTTATGGATATTTTTTTAATGTTGAATACGAGGACTCAGAAATGTTTTATTATAATAAATTATTACGAGGAAGATGGATAATTTTTTTATCCGGCATCAGAAATGTTTCATTGAAATGAAACATATATAATATAAAATTAAGATATTAATTTTCTATCTTATAAATTTTGAAATATTAAATATAATAAAAATATTACTATGTATAATTTTATGATTTTAACCATTAACAATTTATTACATAGTTTAACTCTATTTTAATTCTAAACGAAAGACCATTATAAAACTTTGAAATGCTACATGAGAATTTAACCCTAAATGAAAGACCAGACTTCTTTAAAAAGACGCGTAACGACTATTGAACCACCAAAGTAGGATGCCAAAATTGAACACTGCCTTCCATTCCATTCCATTGTGGCTGTATAACTTTTCCTTGACATACGCGTTATTTCATTTTCTTGTGGGCCGCGGGGCTGCCCAGAAATTAACATTAACATGTGACTTCACCCGACACTGAAAAAAGATTTATAATATGTTTGAATGTGGCCTATGTCCAAAAGGTTAATATTTTCATACGAGAGGAAAATGGGAACAAACTTGAATGGGCATTATTGTTATCCATTCACATGTATAATTAATTTTAGATTTTCTTATTAAGTGGATAGGTGTGCATATTTTATTTTAGAATAGGTTTTTTTTAATTTTAAATAATTATTAAGTGAATGATATATTTTTATGGAATATGTTAGATTATTAATAGTAGTATTCACAAATCATGGATTAAGATTTATCTTCAAATTAGTTATATTCTTTAATTAATTTATCTCAAGTTAATTAATTAGAGAAAACGCTATATCAACACATGTCATATTAGACATGTGGTATTAATAAGTCATGGTATTGGCCCATAGTATTGTAAGAAAATCTATTTACAACTTAAAAATTTTAATGACAAAGTAAGGTGAATCCTCATGTTTTTTAATATATATATATATATATATATATATATATATATATATAAGACATATCTTGATTCTTTTTATAACAAGCCTAGATCCATCTTAATCCTGGATCTATCAAGTGCTAAGTGAGATCAAATCTCCGGAGGTGCAAACCTATTTTTTGAGTGAAAATGATCCATCTTGGCGCTTGATCAGTAGTGCATGGTCATACAAAATTTGTTGAACATCTAATTATTTTGATCGTTTAAAATATGCTAAATATGCCTAAGATTAATCTGGCCATTTTAATTTAAATTTTACCCAATTACCTCTATTTAATTAACGATGAAAACTGATGAAACAAAAGTTTTAAAAGCAAAGTGACAATGTAACATTGTTGTATGATAGAGAATGTGAATAATAAGAATATAGTTAATTACAAATAGTGTTCATTGTGAATCTTTTCATAACGATCATATAAAAAGAGTACTTGAAATTATAGACCATTCAAATTTTTAACACGAGCTATTGTAGTAAATATCATACCTTGTCTCTCTCGCTCTCCAATATTAATAATAGCTATCTCCAATGTCAATCATTGTGACTTGTAGAGTTTTAAACCCCAATTAAGTTTCAATGATATTTGTTTTCTATTACATCATTTGAATGAAAAGTGAATAACAATGTTGAATGATGCAAAATGAGAATAATAAGAATGTATCAATTACAAATATTTTATAGCTTCAAGAACCAAACATTTCATGTAATTGAAGAATTTAGTTAAGATGAAAATTCATGTATTTTATTTATGGTTGAATTACTGTAACACAGAGACTAATGCACGTCATAAATATTGTTTTTACTCTTACACTGAAATCAATTCACAATATTAATCTCATTTCTTTGAAATTAATGTACATCATACATCTAGTTACAACAAATCAAAGATTAACTCTACACGTAAATCAATGCATCTATTGCAAGAAATAAAATAGGATTAAAAATTAACATATACACTGAAATCAATGCATCTAGTGCAAGCAATCAAATAGGATTAGAAACCAACATCTACATTGAAATTAATGCATCTAGTGCAGACAATAAAATATGATTATAAATCAACATCTACAATCAAATCAATGCATCTAGTGAAAGAAACCGAATAAAATAAGAAATCAACAACCACATTGAAATTAATGCATCTAATGCAATCAAACAAAATGGATCAAGAATCAAGATCTACATTGAAATCAATGATTATATTTCATTGAAAAGCCAAAATATTCATGGCCTTCTAAGTCCAACTTCTTTTACCTTTTGTAAAATCCGTACTTCCTCTTTTTCTATGGCTAATAATGTTCAATATTATATATTATATATAATATATATATTTGTCTCTATCTATCTGTTTCTTCTTCCTTCTTTCTCTCCCCTCCATCTTTTTGTCTATCTCTGTCCCTCTCACTTTCTCTCTCTCCCCCTCCCTCTCTCCCATATCTCTCTACCTCTCTCTCCCTCTTTATGTCTCTCTCTTCTCTCTCTCGCTCTCTTCCCATGCCATCTATATTTATATCTCCCTCCATCTTTCCTTATTTGTCTCTCTCTCCCACCTCACATAAACACTTACACACACACTCTCTCTCTCCATATATATCTATCTCTCCCTCCCTCTCTCTATCACTCTCTTTTTCCTGCTCTCCCCCATCCATCTATATCTCTATCTTCCTTCATTTCTCCTTCTTTGTCTCTATATCTCAGCCCACAAACATATACACTCTACTTCCATATATGTCTCTCTCACTCTCTCTCCATATCTATCTATATCTCTTTCCCTCCATATTCCTCTCTCTCTCTTTGTTTTCCCCTTCTCTCCCTCTCTCTCTCTCTCTTCCCTCCTACTCTCCTTTCTCACTCACACTCTTGCCATCCCTCCCTAGTTACCTTCTCTCTCTCCACATTTACATCTTTATGTCTTCAACCTTCCCTCCCTCTCTTCTTCTCTCTCTCTCTCAAGTCCTCTGTCTTCTCCTTCCTCTCTCTCCCTTTCTCTCACACCTCCCTCTATCTCTCCAACCGATAACTGTCACATACACCCTCGAAAACTCTTAAAAAAAACACATACTATTGCCACATACCTCCTTGATACTATATTAATAAACACATAATATGTTCCTTCACTAAATTTAATTTTGATTAAATTTAGATTCAGTAGTTACCCCATGCATTCATATATAATCATCTCATAACAAAGTTAACACAACCAATTCTACTCATGCATAGTGGTCACATACATATTATACCATTAGTCACATGTGTTCTATAGCTCCTTGACCAATATTAATAATTACCTACTACCCTCCCATCACCAAAGCTACACTTGGATTCAACATGCATAAGTATTTAATCATCTTCACAAATAAAGGTAACCCATACAACTATGCACATATGCTAAGAGATTCAACAACCTAAAAAGTAAGGAGTAAACATACAGTACATGCCATGCAAGTGATTCAGACAAGATCAATTGGAAACTATGTCACTTAGAGAATCGAGCACTGCCACCCAACCTAGAACTAATTCTTCCAATTCACTCCCGAGCCGAGAGCTCTTGCCATGGATCAACTACCCCCTATTGATCTCTACAATGGGTATTTAATACCCTATTTCATAATATGGTTTCCATTAGCGACGTCCCGCTTTTATGGATCATTTTTATACATTTTCCTAGGCTTTTCCAAGAAAAGCACACCTTTATCTCCCACGAGGATTTTCCTCATAAAAACTTGCCATTATCTCCTACAAGGCTTTTATGTTTTTTCTTAACTTAGCATCTTTCTCCAGCTAAGTAGCTTAATGGATATTTATCTACAAATTCATTAACCTTATCTAGATTTTGATATGGAAGTCTTATCATGAAAGAATTATCCATTCCCATTCACTAATGGTATTTGTCAAGAATCTCATCTCTTGGTGTCTCACTTTTCCAAGTGATTCAATTATTTTATTTAATAATAAAGTATTTACTTTCATTGTTACATATTAGACCTAGATTTTCTTACCTAAGGTCAATAGAGTGTTACATAAAATGGAGGGGTGTTACATACCTCCCCTCCTAAATTTACACCATCCTTTGTATATTAGTGAATCTTTCCATGTGTTTCCTCATTTACAGGTAATTGTTCTGATTTTCAAGTTCCCATGGACTTGCTACCTGAATCATACCTTCTGATACATCGGTTACAAAGGAGTTCTACGAGAAATCTCCTTCCTTGCCTACTTGTGCAATTGTTTCAATCACTTTTGTGAGATATTTTCAGATGCAGAAACTCAATTTTTGTTTGTTACATGAGTAACTACGGGTTAATGCTTCCAGTCCTTTAGCTGTGATTCTTCAGTTCCATATTATTTAAATAATAGGAATAAATGCATGTTCTACCAATGTAGCTTTTTTCTTTTCGAACACTTGCTTCTTGTGGTTCCCCTCCATTAGTCACAACAAGTCAAACTAGCACATTTGACCTATCAACATGTATAACATATCATATAAGCTTAGCTTACACATAAGCAACAATATCATAACCCATATGTAACCATCATAAATCATTATCATATGTCATATATATGTTAAGACTAAAAAAAATTTACATGTACTTATCCTTAGTTCTAACTACCAATTCTTAGTTTCCACCTTTGTCTTGCTTTTGCACTCTAGATCGGTTGCCACACCTGGCAATCTTTAGGGTCTCCTCTTCAACAATGTGTACCTACACATAGTGTGTAGTGCACACATAAAGCTATATATGTCATATATCATCATGCACTATATGCATCCATACTGGTACAATATGTACTGCTTGTACATAGTTGTACAACTTTTACACCATACCAATGTCTATAGCATCACATGCATGACATATATTTCATCCATGTATGTTAGTATTATGCCAACATTTCCTTCCATTATTCATATTGCCTTTAGGCCACTCCACTCAAACCATGTTTGGTTTGTCGATTGGAGAATAAAGAATTCATCGACTTGTTCGACTTCTACAACCAAAGCATAGCTGAAATTTTTTATGTCAAAGTATTCAAATTCTTTTACTTAGATAATCCTTTTTATGTATCTTGTGGTTGCAGAAAATTTTCAGCAAATGATAACATAGATTCATAATACAATTTCACGAAACCAATAACCTTGAGTTTTGGGATTGAATCTATCTCATTTACAAGGTTTTTATAACAGCGGAATATGATCTCCACTTAATCATAAGGCAAACTATTGACTATGATAGTTAGTCTAATATGGACTTCAATGTTATATTTGAGTCTCATAACCTTACCTTTGTCTTTAGCCAAGAAAATAATCGTTTGGTACTCAAAAGTACTCCACATATAAACTGGTTATGTCATATGATTTCTTGTTTTCTCTTTTTAACACCACTTCCAACCCCTTGTTGGCCATGAATAATTCAGTGTATATTCAAAATCAATCGAAACAATTAGTATGTAAATACATACACCTCCTATACAGGAGTCATGACTGAAGGTTATAATGTTTTCACATTCCCCAATCTCTTACTTTCCACGGTAATTTGTATACTAGGGTGTAAGCTTGAGTCCTTATCATGTGGATACCCCACCTTAACACTAGATCCTGACTTGGTAGAATGAAATTCATTTTCTTGGAAACCAAGTCAATTGTTAAATTCCTTAAATCAAATTGTTTATGCAATAATTTTTTTATGTTGTCCTATTCAAACCCAGACAACACTATCAATACAATCTGACAGGTAGACTTTTCCCATATTGCTTGTTTTCAAATTGACAATTGCTAGATATCACTTTATTGAAAACAATTTCCTTTTACAACAATCTCACTTACCAGTATCATATAGCCACTAAATATGGTTAAAGCATCGAGTTGTTGTATGGTTTATTATTCTCTCTTTTCTAGAACCTTTTATATGTCACCCCTTTGGTGCATGTATTTTATTACTAGCATAAGATCTTAGATCATCATAGGTTGTATTAATGTGAAACCTTTTGGGTTTATCAAGAATTTGCTTATTAATTTGGACAATCATGTTCTGAATCTAGTGTACAATTTTTGTTATTCATTAAGTTGCTCTGAATTTCTCTAATGCATCAAGCACCACCATATCTAGTCTATAAAAATACCTTTTTTATACAAAGTAGAAGCACATAGATCATTTTACTCTTATCACTTCCCACGAGAAGTACATTTGTAAGATCTCCAATCATTCTGCAGATTGGAAAGGTTCCTATTTATGAGATGTTACCCATAGAACCCCATTTATATCTGGATGGATATGTACATTAAGGTACAGCTTAAGTTGCAAAGTTTCACACATTAGAATTTGAGCGAACTATTGGGAAGGTTTTCTTAAGCTTAATATTGTCTTTATGTTATTAACCCAAGAGTTGATTCTATACTCCCATTATGTATTTAGACTAGATGTACTTTTAGTGTTAGTCCCATTGACCTCATTATTAGAGTCATAATTTATTAATGTATGATGTCTTCTCCCACATGCATACAGCGAGTTGCATTGCATTTTAGCATTTACTTCTCAATTCTCACCCTAGCTTCATCTAGATTGGAATCTAATTTGTGCCTCTTATCAGCTTTAGTTACAATTATCTTGAGATTTTATTTTCTCAAAAGAAACTTGTAAGTTCCAAACTATGCATGTCAAATTGCATATTGAATAATAACCTAGTAAGACTTAGTTCCATTCAATAGTGTATATTTGAAGCATTTTCCCAATAAAGTGAATTAACGGCTCAACCAGTGGCAAAACCACATTCCAAAATGGATTGCATTATTAATCAACACAACCATATTAAATCGATAGACAATTTTTAAAAATACTTAGTCTCATGTGCTTAACGATATTTCATGGAAACCTTCATGAATAGATATCATTAAATAAAACCTTCAGAATTTGTTCTAGGATAAAACCCACTTAATTAACCATCAACTTTTGTTAATGTTGATAGTATGTCATGAACTTCTTTCCTGATGATTTATATAGTTTCCATTTACATACTTTCACTCTTTTTTTATTTGTCCTCATGTTGGCCATGATCTATGGAAAGAAAAAACACCTTACATTTTATCTATTCTTGTTTGTGAGTTACCTTGTATGAGTTCAGAGTTTCCTCTTTCATATATCCTCCTTTCTTAGGATCTCTATAAACTTTATTCCATTAAGTGATGTGCTTGACTAGAATATCCTTACTGGCATTAGTTGGAATTTTATTAAGCTATGCCCTTACATAGCAATCATATAACTCATAATTTGATTTTACTATAAATAAAATAACATGATGACCATATCATCAACATTTTAACCACACTTTAAACTTACATATTCCCCGCCCTTTTTTATTCATAACTTTCATTACATAATATATCCATTGTTCTTCCTAAAGCTGGTTATATGCTTTACTCCTCTTATGTCCAGGCATTCAGGATTTGAGCATTTTTCTACCTCAATTTCAATGATAGATATTCTTCTTTCATATGTACTACATCTTATTTAATTGAATATTTTATTAACACGATGGGTATATCATTCCTCTTAATTGCATGTACTTTCTAACACTCAATAAGTAGCATAATAAAATAGTAACCAATTTATGACCGACCCTTTCTACGTTTTGAAATAATCAATGTGCTAATTCTTGACATTTCTTTGCAGTATTCTCTACTCCACTACAACATGGCAAGGTTTTATGTTACCTTTTGAAAAAAAATTGTTCCCATATAACCTTTCACCATTCCTTTCTCCCCATAATGCTACTATGCCTATCCACAATACCTAGATTTGAGAATTTTGATATATGTGTAAGGATTAAATACCTTCTAGTTTATTCACCAAGCCTGACTATACCCGTTGTAAGATTTCTTAAATAAATTTTTAAATAATGGTAAATAGTGGGAATTTGCATCATCCATGCATGAAAACACACAATTGTTTCATGTATAATTGTAGCTCATAGTATGCACCTAATGAGCCATGTATGTATATAAGTACACAATTGAGCCATTCATGTAGATAAGCACATGAATAGTGAAAATTTAAACCTCCATATAAGTAATCACCTCATTGACTTTGGGGCATTATCCTCGTTCATTCCCAATGTTCTTTATATGCAAAACAAGGGCGGGCGAACTTACAACCTTCACAATGTAATTTAATTACAGAAATTTGAGGAAAAAGTGTTCAAATTCTCATGGGATGCATAATCATGAACCATATAGCTCATATAAACTTGTACGCACTCATCGGTGTAGCTTGTTTTCAGCTAACACCAATTTTAAACAAAGTCCCCACACATCATTTAATATTGTGTTGATGGCTTAGTAGTAATTTGAAATGAATTTCAATTCAATATTGCAGCATATTGTGGCAGATATGTCAACCAAGTTACACCTATTTTGGTGTTTTTCACATATTAACGTGAAAAAAATAATATATGTGCGGCACCGCCTTCATGCATCCATACAATACTTGAATAGTTGTGCATCTACAACTACCATAAGGATGGTGGCATGTATATATAGCTATGAATGTTTGACTTAGGCGCATCATAGTGTTTATAATAAAACATTCAACTAAACAATAACGTGATTAGCAATAAGGTATTGATTTTCGTTATCAAACAACGACTTTGCATAAGTATTAACCTGCGAAATTTTTGATTAACTATTTACATCATTATCGTTACCTTATAGCATTACAAATCACCTTTGGTTTGTAGATTTGAATATTTTACTTGTAGGTATTCAGAATGTTGTCAATTCTTATTCCTCGCAAATATTTACATATTAGTATTCCCTTCCTTCCCTTTTACTGCGTTGTGAAAAATATGGTGGAATCTTGACCATTAGTCATATCATTCTGTTGATTTATTACAGATAATTATTATGCATAGAGTTCCTGGGGCTTGGTTCGACCCGAGACATGCTCATCTCTAGTTCATACAAAATACCTTTAATTAATTGTTCGTTCGCTCAGTCTTCCTGACTAGGTAGTAATTTATTATTGTTCAACCTAAGACCACTACCACTTACTCTATAACATTTAATGGAGGAATTCATGCACTAGACATGTGTTAAGTTGTTTTACTCTTCAAAATTAAAAAAATGTTATATTCGTGTTGTATTTGATATAGCCAACCTCAATTGCATGCTTTTACTTGATTCTACTTCCAGGGTCGCAATTTCCTTTTAAAGCTACTCCATGCAGGGAGATGAAAGAAAATTTGGTAGATTCGATCACTACAGAGTTTACTTTCCCCTCTGACATTATACCTATAATCCATGTTCTAAAAATTTTGATCCCTTATCAGTTGATTACCAATTTCTATCTTCAATTGAGTTACCTCAGCACTAGTGAGCGACAACGACTTGAGTGCCACCACCCAGTTCCGAGTTTTTCTCTGCCGCGTCTTCAACTCAGCCACACAAGGTGACATCCTCACTCGAGAGGTCAAGAAAGAAAAGAGAATGGCCTCCACGTGTCTCTCCTGCATGGGGGACTCCCGGTGGCTTGTGGCTCTCACTATGGTTGCATGGATTGGAGATGAGGCCCTGCACTCTTCTTATTTTTCCTTCAAGATGTCAATTATCCTTTGTTATTTTCAGATATTTATCCAATTTGGCCACCCAAATTTGAGATTTCATTCCCTCTCTCTACAGCCATTAAAGACCCACTAGAGAAATTCCAACAGGAACACAACACAGTAGGCAATAAAGAGCTAGGATGATGCATAAGATTAGAACCAAGGAATAGATATGGTGCTTTAAATAGGAGAGTTACAATCGATCCAACAAACACCGAGCCTTTCTCATTTCGACTTGTCAAAGTGTATGTAGTGATAAACACTATCCAACTTATATTGGATAACTATTATCTACCAAATTCTTTGGTGGCAACTTAATCCGCATTTGAATACTTCTAGCTCTATGGATAAGGAAAACAGAGAGGGAAAAATCACTTTCCACTCTAGATCGATGGATAAAAGCAATCGACAAGGTAGTATTGAAAGAGAACAATGGTTGACAAGGAGAATTTCCTTGACCATTAAGCTAGAAAAAGTGTCATTGGCTTTAAATCATACGTATTCACCAAGCTAATAAAGATTACTGATTTCATTGCGTGCATCGTGTCATGCCCCCATCCACTCGTGCATCAAAATAACCAGTAAGCGAGAGAAAGCCCACTACCATCTCTTGATCCATCCTCAGTTCTTCCCAGCCATGGGTTTCTAGCATCCATGGTTTGACCTGCTTCTTTGGTTTCTCCCATCATCCCTCGATTCATATTCCAAATCGTAAATCAGTCCAATGCATTAGCCAAAGTCTGATCGAACACTCAATGTACCAAGCCAAAAAGGAGCATAAGTAGTTTTCAACACTTCAAGAAATTTATTTTACATCATTTTTCTTATCTTGAGCATGGTCTTTAAATATCAATCAATGTCACGTGGTGATTACTTCACATATACAATTTCATTTTATATGCTAGAACCACCATAACTTCATGTCAGGTTTATCAATCATAAGAACTTTATGAGTTAGAATATGCTTGTTTTAATAGTACGAGATGAACCTTGATAAAGAGGTTTGGTAACATTACTCCGTGATGCCTTTGATCTAATCATATCAGAGCTATATAACATAGTACGTATGGTTTTTTTGGAACACTCCAATCACCATACTTGATTAAACATTTTAATTCTTCTCTTAACCCACACTGTGCTCCATGCATACAATAATTTTTTCTAAAATTCACTACAAAGATAATTGAATTATATATATATATATATATATATATATATATATATATATATATATATATATATATATATATATATATATATATATATATACTGGATCAACATTGTGGACTTTTAGGTTCAAATTACTAGATTTTATTTACTATGTTTCACATCAACACTTCACCTTTAATATGCAGATATTATATCCAGATGAATTTAACATAGTGAGATTAGGCATTTTGATTTCATTACTTTGATGATTAAAACAAATATTGATGCATTTCACACCAACTACCACTTCATATTCAATGGGTAAACTATCACCCACCATGCTTTGTCATAAATACATTGTGCAACATAGGTAACATGAGTCACCGGCTATGAAGTTTGCAAATCTAAAAGACATAATTACAAATCCTAAAGCGAGTCACAAATTTAAAAGCAATTGTTAGTTCAAAATTACCTTCGATTTCAAAGTACTCCTAGCCTTATTCTTTATGGATTCTAATGCGCGAGGGCGCTACTCTAGAACTCAACGGAATATCTTTTATAACTAAACCCTTCAGTCAAATATGTTTTGTTCGCTTAGGACCTATTTAAGGACCTACAAGTCATTCATACCATATAGAGGTGGGTTGGCCCTTAGGCCACAATGTTTAAACTTAAATGCTTCGATACCATTTGTCATATACACCCTCGATAACTCTTAAAAAAACCACATACTATTGGAACATACCTCCTTGATACTATATTAATAACCACATAATTACCTAATATGCTCCCATCACCAAAGCTACACTTGGATTCAACATGCATAAGTATTTAATCATCCTCGCAAATAAAGGTAACCCATAAAACTATGCACATATGCTGAGAGATTCAACAACATAAAAAGTAAGGAGTAAACATATAGTACCTCCCATGCAAGTGATTCAGGCAAGAGCAATTGGAAACTATGTCACTTGGAGAATCGAGCACCGCCACCCAACCTAGAACTGATTTTTCGAGTTCACCCCCGAGCTGAGATTTCTTGCCATGGATCAACTGTCCCCTATTGATCTCTTCAATGGTATTTAATACCCTCTTTCATGATATTGTTTCCATTAGCGACACCCCTCTTTTATGGATCTTTTTTATCCATTTTCCTAGGCTTTTCCCATAATAGCTCGCCTTTATCTCCCGCAAGTCTTTTCCTCATAAAAGCTTACCTTTATCTCCCGCAGGGATTTTATGTTTTCTCTTAACTTAGCATATTTCTCCAACTAAGTATCTTAATGGATGTTTGTCTCCAAATTCATTAAGGTTATCTAGATTTGGATCTAGATCATGAAAGAATTATCCATTCCCATTCACCAATGGGATTCGGCAAGAATCTCATCTCTTGGTGTCTTTCTTTTCCAAGTGATTAAATTATTTTATTTAATAATAAAGTATTTACTTTCATTTTTACATATCAGACCTAGCGTTTCTTAGCTTAGGTCCATAGAGTGTTACATACAACGGAGGGGCATTGGGGTGTTACAATAACTCTCTCTCTCTAAATTCTGTCAGAATCCCCCTCCATATCTCCTTCTCTCTCTCTCCCCTTATCTCCCCCCTCAATCTCCGTGTCTCCCTCCCTCTCTCCTCTCCTTCTCTCTCCCTTTCCACCTTCTCTCATCTCCCTTTCACTCTCTCTTCATCCCTCCCTTGTGAGTCCCTCTCTCTTGCCACCTCTATCTCTCTTTGTATGTGTTCTTCGTCTCTCTCTCTCTCTCCATCAATATGATTGAGAATTGCCACTCTCTACAATGAATGATATATTTAAGGTCTAATATATTTTACATTTTAATTTTTTATTGTGAAACGAGTTATGGTTTTTCAGCATGTGGTATTGGCCCATGGTATTGTAACAAAACCTATTTATAAGTTAATAATATCCATGGTAAAGTGGGGAGAATATCTATGGTTAAAAATCTTGTTATATTGTAATTTTATTGTAACCATTACATTTTTGTGTTCTTATTAATTAAATTTAAATATTTAAATATAGTTATGAAATTATTATCTGTCCCTTCCAAGGAAGGATTATAACAATCAATTTGTTTATTGATCACTATTGGTTAGTGTTGACCAATGCAAATTACAATGTTTAGATTTAAGAAAAAAAATCAATATTATTAAAAAATTGATTTCCACACATTTGATTGGACTATAACTTGAAGGTCTTATTGCAACCTTTTCACATCATAATGGTATGTGGATAACTACCTTACATGTTTTATTCCATAATGTACGAATATGGTTGCAATATTGAGTTTTAGATAATTGTGTGTTCATTTTTTAGAAAACTATCCAAAAGTAAAATTCTTGAAAATAGATTATACTAAAGTAAAAAACATATTTACCATCAATTGTTTCCCACCCATAATTTAAGTAAGTCATTGCATAAAAAATGGATAAGAATAATACATAAATAAATACTTACGAGGAGTTACTTCCCACCATTACTTATATAGGAGTAATATTGTAAATGTGTAGACTTACTAGTGGTTACTACCCACCAAAAGTTCTTCTATCTGAGCAAGAAATTTATTTATCCACTTCACATCTCAATTTATTAGTTCATTCCAAAGCAAGACTACAACATGATTGACTATCAACCACTATTAATTTAGAGTTGACCAATGTAAATTATAATTATTTATGCAATTTTCCCTTTAATTTTTCTATTATTAGTTAAGCCAGGATTTAAAATTTATTTATCCACTTCACATCTCAATTTATTAGTTCATTCCAAAGAAAGACTATAACATGATTGACTATCAAACACTATTAATTTAGAGTTGACCAATGTAAATTATAATTATTTATGCAATTTTCCCTTTATTTTTTTATTATTAATTATGCCAGGATTTAAAATTATTTATCCACTTCACATCTCAATTTATTAGTTCATTCCAAAGCAAGACTATAGCATGATTGACTATCAACCACTATTAATTTAGAGTTGACCAATGTAAATTATAATTATTTATGCAATTTTCCCTTTATTATTTTATTATTAATTAAGCTAGGATTTAATTTTTTACACTCGTTTACGAACACTACAACGTCTCCCCATATGCGACTCTATATTACTTTCAACTTTTTATTATTTATTAATTGAGCGCAACTCTATATTACTTTCAACTTTTTATTATTTATTAATTGAGCTGACATATAAATGTTAAATGTTAAATATTTATGTTTACCCTTATACTTGAATGTAGAGTGTTGCAATAATAATAATAATAATAATAATAATAAGAATAAGAATAATTTAGTTAATCTTTAAGATTTTTTTTTTTTAATGATCAAGATGACATGTATACTGGGTAAGTGTTTTGATGTGTATCATGAATTGATGTCTATCACCACTTACCATCCATTTAATTTATACTAGCCTAGGTCCATCTTAACCCTAGATCTATCGAGCACCGAGAAGGAACGAATCTCTCAAGGGAAAACCTTTCCTCCAGTTTTGCACTCAAAAAAGAGGTTTGTACCTCGAGATATTTGATCCCTCTTAGGACTTGATGGATCCAGGTTGGTTATATAATACTATATGATATATATATATATATATATATATATATATATATATATATATATATATATATATTATTTGTATTTATGTATCTCTTTCTTATTCCCTCTCTCTATCTTACCCCCAAACATATGCACTCTCTCTCCATATGTATCTATCTTTCTCCCTCCCTCTTCCTCTCCCTCTTTCTCTCTTCCCCTTATCTCTCTCTCTTGACCTTCTCTCTCGCTCTCCCTCTCTCGTCTCTCTCTTCCCTCCATCTCTCCTCTCTCCCTCACTCTCTCTCCATCTCTCCCTAGTCACTCCCCCTCTCCCTCCACCTTTCTCACTCTATGTCTTTCTTCTTCCCTCCCTCTCTCCCCAACTTTCTCCCTCTGTCTTTCTTCTTCCCTCACTCTCTCCCCCTCCAATTCCATCTCTCTATGTCTCCTCTCTCTTGAGTCCTCACTCTATTCCTTCTTCTCTCTATCATTATGTCCCACCCCTCTCTATCTCTTCCTTCCCTCTAACTATGTCACTATGTCTCTCCTTCTCTCTCTCCCCTTCATCTCTATGTCTCCCTCTCTCTCTTTTCCCCTTCTCTCCTCTTCTCTCTCTTGTCACTCACTCACTCTCTCTTCCCCTTCTCTCCTTATCTCTCTCCTCTCCTCTTCTCTCCCTTCCCTCCTCTCCTCTATCTATCTCTCTCTCCCTCTCTCTCCCTTGTCACTCCCTTTCTCTTCCCACCTCTCTCTCTTTATGTCTTTATTCTTTCTTCCCTCTCTCTCCCCATCCAACTTTTTTTTTCTCTCTCTCTCCATCTCTCCTTCTCTCTCTCCCCTCCTCATCTCTTCCTCTCTCTCGTGCATCCCTCTCTTTCTCTCCCCCATCACTCTCTTTCGAAATGAACATGACATCCTTGAGTCTGAGAGGGGGTCTCGGCTCCCTTTGAAAGGTGACTATGCCAACCCTGGTCACATTATACCTTTCGTCGTCCCTCAACTCAATGTGCATCTACAAATATTTCTCCTCCAGGTAACTGAAAATGTCTCTACACCATTTCATGTGGAATGATGCACTTGATTCCAAGTGCCACATGCTCCCCATCACCATGTTGGCCATGCATGCAATAAGGGTAACATCAAGCTTGAACTGTGAAGCCAAGGTTTCACTTGTTGCTCCTCCTGAGGTCTTCTTGCTTTCCTTTTTGTGTGGAAACTTTGTGGCGTAGTGCCTGAATTCATGACAATGGACACATTTAATTGTTGACAAATATTTCTTCTTGGCCCCTTGGCTCGATTTGGTTTGGTTTGAATTTTTTTCCCTTTTCCCTTCTTTCCCTTTCCAACCAATGCAAAGTTTTCTTCATCCTCGCCCTTGGATGAAGTCTCATCTCTGGTATTCGGACTTATTTCCTCTTGTACTAAATCAGACCATAAGAATTCCCAATTCAGTAATTTCTCCCTCTCGTTCACTGAATCTTGGTAGTTATGCCAGCTCTAAGGAAGGCCTAGAAGGGATAGGCTTATCAAATCATCATCTAAAACAATAACACCAACTCCTGCAAGCTCATCACAAACTTGTGTGAACCTACTCAGATACTACAGAATAGTGTCATTCTCCTCCATCTTGATATTTTGAAGTTTATCCTTGAGCTCCAGTTCCCTATGGTTGCTGCTATTTTGGAATAGATCTGTCAATTCCTGCCACAACGCATAAGGAGTTTCTTTCCCATGGATATTGGTGATAGTGTGGTTCCATACTCCCTCTAATCTTATTCTGCTTGCCTTCGCTACATCTTTCTTCCACTGAGCAAGGTTTTGGACATAAGATTTTGTTGGTTTTGCAACATATCTCATGATGTATTCTGGCAATCCATTGTCATCCAATATCGGCTCCATGTGATGAAATTAGAGGCGACTTCCTAGCCTCAGCCCGTTGAAGGTCATATTCTCAGTTATGAAGAGATCCTGCTACACTGAAGTGCAAATTCTAACCTCTTGAGAAACAACTTCGAAATTATTTCTCTAGTGTGAATCCTGCTCTGATACCATGTAGAAATTATGATGTAGATTTTCAATTTCCCATGAATTTTTAATCAAAATCACAAGACACAAACCTACTCTAATGCTCTGTGGATTCAATTCATAATTTAGAACATCAATCACAAACATGCAATGATAAATAAAACACATGTACATAATATTTTTTCCAGGAGAAAGCAATATGCTAAAAACCCCAATGCCTTCTTACATTAATCTGATGAATAGAGATGTATTACAATTACTTTGCTTAACTGGGCACAACCTACAAGTGAATAACCTATCTCTCTAGTCACTAAGAAGCTCTAACCCACCCTTAGTCTATTTCTACCTCTGCTTGAGCCCTTATTTCCTTGCATTATTCCTTGAGATATGAGGCCCTATTATTTAGGAATTTCTCCAACATGGATTGCGCAATTTCCAAGGTTGATCATGAGACTGCATGCAACACTTGTACACTCAAGAATAGTCTACAGTGAATGTTACACTACCTTGGAAACTCCACCACAGCTGGGGGAGCTCGAATTCTCTGCATTCACTAGATATTTTAGGCTGACTAATTAGTTAACTGGATGATCATTGAGTTTTACTAAAGTCCCACTGCACAACTAACCTTCCACTATTTCCTCAAATAGTTGGAACTAGTTTAACTGAAAACAACTTGAAATAACTTACCTTGATTTCTACAAATTAGCAATCACACATGCTTAACTGAATTTTAACTCCTCCAACTCGAATTTAATGAGTAAACTAGGTGACCCATGCCATGTCACACAAGTTAGCTGCATCCAAGTTGTGTATTGATGTGGAAATTTGATTTTTCTCAATTTAATCAAAGGAAAAATCAAATTGAGAATTTCTTGCTGCATTTTTCAACAAACATTTCTTTCTAGCACAACAAGTTTCTATACTTTTTGTTCCTTCATATATGGTTTATGGTTTTCTTGGTTCTATAATATGTTTGATATTTGTAGTAGCAAACACCATTTTATCATTTTTTCTTTCTATAAGCATCTGAGTACTTTCTTAATTGCAATCTTCTAGTGTTTTTGACTTCAAGAGACCTAGAATATTGCAACAACTATAGATTTGTATCTACCATGATCTATAGAAGAATTTTGATAGCAATCTTCTAGTGTTTTTGACTTCAAGAGACCTAGAATATTGCAACAACTATAGATTTGTATCTACCATGATCTATAGAAGAATTTTGATAGTCACTTAGGCTGTTGAATAGACATTTTAGTTAGCCTAGTAGAAGATAGAAGAATTTACGGTTTGATATTTCCATGTATGTATATATCATAACATGCTCCTATGGACAATATGAAGATAATTTTTATTAGAAGGAAAATATTTCTCATTTTCTTGGGTTGTAATGCCCATGCAAAGAGGAGTGTTGTCTAGGGTGAATTGGTACCCACACTTTTTAATCTCTTACATATGTGTCATTTTTTATATATTTAAAAATTATTTTCTTAAATTCTTTAACAAACAATAAACAAAACTATTAAGTATTAGGTTCCAAATGATTTGATGTTGTGGTTATTTATAAGAATATTCTCCATCTCTAAATATTCCATTCCAAATTAATTGATTTGATGGATAATTGAGCTTTTACAAGAGTAAATATTTTTATCTAGTATGATTACAATGACTTTGAATACTTAAGTTTATGCGGTATGGATTAAAATTCTAATCTTTTTATTTATGCAGTGCAAAGTCGAATATAGATGAGTATGGATACTACATTTTTTTATATACATTGTTATTGCACTTCACTTGTCTCATTGTTGGTTCAAACCTAATGCAATATGTTTTTTACAGAATCATACAAGGCCTAGTTGAAACAACTTTTTCTTTTAAAATAAAGAGCTACCAAGGATAATAATACTAGGACAAGAAAGAAATTTATTTTCCGTGAAAGCTCAAGATGCATGACCATGAAGTCAATATAACCATTCTTGGGAGATATATATTCTTGAAATAAACAAGGAAAATAGATTTAAGGACAATAACCATCCAATTAAAAAAACATGTTCTCCAAAAATATTCTTGAATAAAAACAAAACACAAATTAGTAAAAACCATGACTACTATTCATTTTTGTATGGACATTTTTAAAAAGCTACAGTAGAGCAAGGGAATAATTTTACCGTAAATATATTTTTTCCTTTTCTAGCGCCCACAAGGATATTAACTTGTGTCTCACAACCTTCTTATCCAATCATGGAAAACAGTAGGGTAAACAATGGTTCACATCTTCTATCGAATTGTAGCACGGAGATGGCTACACTAGTGATCAGAATGATCCTAGCTTGCTCCACCTAATATCAAGTTAACTGGATTACAATTTCTCATATTTATATTTACCTTCTTACCTTTAGACCCTCATGGTCAACCCTAATTAATAAAATCATTATGTTGCCATGTGATTTGTAGATATTTGTGCATTGATTTTTAATTGTTAAGCTTCATAGGAAAACATTAAATTAAAATCCTTGAAAATAACTCATACTCAGGTAAATAATCTATTTAGCATTAGTTACTGCCCACCATAATTTATGTTAATATTTGCATAAAAAATGAACTCTTGCCCACGATTAATTATGTTTTCTTCAATGCTCTAACATGTAAAAGTGTAAATTTTCAAACTTAGTAGTGGTTACTACCAACTAAAATTTATGTAAGTCTTTATCCCTTATTAGGAAATTAACTTTTCAACTTCATATATTAATATGCAAATTTCCTAAAAACATAACGTCCACTTAAGTTGTAGGTACTACACTACCCTACAACATTTGCTTTAAATGAATGTGTGCAATTGAAACTAGTCAGTTAAGCTATCACGACATTAAAATAATAATGAACACAACAATATCACAACCTAAATTAAATACATAAAGATCACTTGCCTTAAAAACGAGTTGCATACACTTGTTTTATATATATATATATATATATATATATATATATATATATATATATATATATATATCATACATTAAACTCAACATTAGGCTCACTATTGTTGATGCTCTATGACAGGGCCACCCTTGAGCTAAGGCAATGAATCCATGAGTAGTATATGGGTTGACTCTAAAACACATGGAAAGTCCAGTTTTTATTTTATTGCAGTTTGCTCAATTGCACAACAATCTCAACTTACATACTCTCTTTACAATTCATCCCACCTAGCCTGAGGAAAGGAATCCCCTTATTTGTAATATTGGCCTCTAATACAATTTGGCCAAGAAATCTGAGTCCTAGAGGCTACAAGCTCTCAAGGCTCTTACTCATGGACAATTTTTCTTAAATACCATCCATCTCAAACACACAAATGTTTCTATTGCTAGTATAACCAATAAACTCTTACAACCAACCAATGTCAACTATATACTCCATATACAAACATACATGGCTAATTTATATATCAAAACTAAGGTATTAGCTTGCATTTATTAGAAAAAAATATAGCAATCAGAAATAATGCAATCATTAATAGAAAGTAACCAATGAATGATTATATGTGAATAAGTATTTATTATTAAAAATAAGTATGATAATGAACTGAAAGAAAATATTAATTATAGAAAAATCTATTTTATAAAGACATTTGGTGATTAGAAGCTTTTTTAAAATAATTTTTAATTACAAATTTACTTTAAACCACATAAAATTAATCATCTACTCATAAAAAAAAATTAAAATTAAAATTTTAAAATTTCCAAAATTAATTTTCAATTTCTAAAAAATAAATATAATATTTAATTTCACCCAATTTTAATCAACTTTCCATATAAATTTTTTTAAATTACAAATTAATTAAAAATAAAAACATTTTAATCCAAACTTATATACTCAGTGGGTTTATTTTTTATGGATATTTTTTTAATGTTGAATACGAGGACTCAGAAATGTTTTATTATAATAAATTATTACGAGGAAGATGGATAATTTTTTTATCCGGCATCAGAAATGTTTCATTGAAATGAAACATATATAATATAAAATTAAGATATTAATTTTCTATCTTATAAATTTTGAAATATTAAATATAATAAAAATATTACTATGTATAATTTTATGATTTTAACCATTAACAATTTATTACATAGTGTAACTCTATTTTAATTCTAAACGAAAGACCATTATAAAACTTTGAAATGCTACATGAGAATTTAACCCTAAATGAAAGACCAGACTTCTTTAAAAAGACGCGTAACGACTATTGAACCACCAAAGTAGGATGCCAAAATTGAACACTGCCTTCCATTCCATTCCATTGTGGCTGTATAACTTTTCCTTGACATACGCGTTATTTCATTTTCTTGTGGGCCGCGGGGCTGCCCAGAAATTAACATTAATATGTGACTTCACCCGACACTGAAAAAAGATTTATAATATGTTTGAATGTGGCCTATGTCCAAAAGGTTAATATTTTCATACGAGAGGAAAATGGGAACAAACTTGAATGGGCATTATTGTTATCCATTCACATGTATAATTAATTTTAGATTTTTTTATTAAGTGGATAGGTGTGTATATTTTATTTTAGAATAGGTTTTTTTTAATTTTAAATAATTATTAAGTGAATGATATATTTTTATGGAATATGTTAGATTATTAATAGTAGTATTCACAAATCATGGATTAAGATTTATCTTCAAATTAGTTATATTTTTTAATTAATTTATCTCAAGTTAATTAATTAGAGAAAACGTTATATCAACACATGTCATATTAGACATGTGGTATTAATAAGTCATGGTATTGGCCCATAGTATTGTAAGAAAATTTATTTACAACTTAAAATTTTAATGACAAAGTAAGGTGAATCCTCATGTTTTTTAATATATATATATATATATATATATATATATATATATATATAAGACATATCTTGATTCTTTTTATAACAAGCCTAGATCCATCTTAATCCTGGATCTATCAAGTGCTAAGTGAGATCAAATCTCCGGAGGTGCAAACCTATTTTTTGAGTGAAAATGATCCATCTTGGCGCTTGATCAGTAGTGCATGGTCATACAAAATTTGTTGAACATCTAATTATTTTGATCGTTTAAAATATGCTAAATATGCCTAAGATTAATCTGGCCATTTTAATTTAAATTTTACCCAATTACCTCTATTTAATTCACGATGAAAACTGATGAAACAAAAGTTTTAAAAGCAAAGTGACAATGTAACATTGTTGTATGATAGAGAATGTGAATAATAAGAATATAGTTAATTACAAATAGTGTTCATTGTGAATCTTTTCATAACGATCATATAAAAAGAGTACTTGAAATTATAGACCATTCAAATTTTTAACACGAGCTATTGTAGTAAATATCATACCTTGTCTCTCTCGCTCTCCAATATTAATAATAGCTATCTCCAATGTCAATCATTGTGACTTGTAGAGTTTTAAACCCCAATTAAGTTTCAATGATATTTGTTTTCTATTACATCATTTGAATGAAAAGTGAATAACAATGTTGAATGATGCAAAATGAGAATAATAAGAATGTATCAATTACAAATATTTTATAGCTTCAAGAACCAAACATTTCATGAATTGAAGAATTTAGTTAAGATGAAAATTCATGTATTTTATTTATGGTTGAATTACTGTAACATAGAGACTAATGCACGTCATAAATATTGTTTTTACTCATCAATTCACAATATTAATCTCATTTCTTTGAAATTAATGTACATCATACATCTAGTTACAACAAATCAAAGATTAACTCTACACGTAAATCAATGCATCTATTGCAAGAAATAAAATAGGATTAAAAATTAACATATACACTGAAATCAATGCATCTAGTGCAAGCAATCAAATAGGATTAGAAACCAACATCTACATTGAAATTAATGCATCTAGTGCAGACAATAAAATATGATTATAAATCAACATCTACAATCAAATCAATGCATCTAGTGAAAGAAACCGAATAAAATTAGAAATCAACAACCACATTGAAATTAATGCATCTAATGCAATCAAACAAAATGGATCAAGAATCAAGATCTACATTGAAATCAATGATTATATTTCATTGAAAAGCCAAAATATTCATGGCCTTCTAAGTCCAACTTCTTTTACCTTTTGTAAAATCCGTACTTCCTCTTTTTCTATGGCTAATAATGTTCAATATTATATATTATATATAATATATATATTTGTCTCTATCTATCTGTTTCTTCTTCCTTCTTTCTCTCCCCTCCATCTTTTTGTCTATCTCTGTCCCTCTCACTTTCTCTCTCTCCCCCTCCCTCTCTCCCATATCTCTCTACCTCTCTCTCCCTCTTTATGTCTCTCTCTTCTCTCTCTCGCTCTCTTCCCATGCCATCTATATTTATATCTCCCTCCATCTTTCCTTATTTGTCTCTCTCTCCCACCTCACATAAACACTTACACACACACTCTCTCTCTCCATATATATCTATCTCTCCCTCCCTCTCTCTATCACTCTCTTTTTCCTGCTCTCCCCCATCCATCTATATCTCTATCTTCCTTCATTTCTCCTTCTTTGTCTCTATATCTCAGCCCACAAACATATACACTCTACTTCCATATATGTCTCTCTCACTCTCTCTCCATATCTATCTATATCTCTTTCCCTCCATATTCCTCTCTCTCTCTTTGTTTTCCCCTTCTCTCCCTCTCTCTCTCTCTCTTCCCTCCTACTCTCCTTTCTCACTCACACTCTTGCCATCCCTCCCTAGTTACCTTCTCTCTCTCCACATTTACATCTTTATGTCTTCATTCTTCCCTCCCTCTCTTCTTCTCTCTCTCTCTCAAGTCCTCTGTCTTCTCCTTCCTCTCTCTCCCTTTCTCTCACACCTCCCTCTATCTCTCCAACCGATAACTGTCACATACACCCTCGAAAACTCTTGGATTCAACATGCATAAGTATTTAATCATCTTCACAAATAAAGGTAACCCATACAACTATGCACATATGCTAAGAGATTCAACAACCTAAAAAGTAAGGAGTAAACATACATTACATGCCATGCAAGTGATTCAGACAAGATCAATTGGAAACTATGTCACTTAGAGAATCGAGCACTGCCACCCAACCTAGAACTAATTCTTCCAATTCACTCCCGAGCCGAGAGCTCTTGCCATGGATCAACTACCCCCTATTGATCTCTACAATGGGTATTTAATACCCTATTTCATAATATGGTTTCCATTAGCGACGTCCCGCTTTTATGGATCATTTTTATCCATTTTCCTAGGCTTTTCCAAGAAAAGCTCACCTTTATCTCCCACGAGGATTTTCCTCATAAAAGCTTGCCTTTATCTCCTACAAGGCTTTTATGTTTTTTCTTAACTTAGCATCTTTCTCCAGCTAAGTAGCTTAATGGATATTTATCTACAAATTCATTAACCTTATCTAGATTTTGATATGGAAGTCTTATCATGAAAGAATTATCCATTCCCATTCACTAATGGTATTTGTCAAGAATCTCATCTCTTGGTGTCTCACTTTTCCAAGTGATTAAATTATTTTATTTAATAATAAAGTATTTACTTTCATTGTTACATATTAGACCTAGATTTTCTTAGCTTAGGTCAATAGAGTGTTACATAAAATGGAGGGGTGTTACATACCTCCCCTCCTAAATTTACACCATCCTTTGTATATTAGTGAATCTTTCCATGTGTTTCCTCATTTACAGGTAATTGTTCTGATTTTCAAGTTCCCATGGACTTGCTACCTGAATCATACCTTCTGATACATCGGTTACAAAGGAGTTCTACGAGAAATCTCCTTCCTTGGCTACTTGTGCATTTGTTTCAATCACTTTTGTGAGATATTTTCAGATGCAGAAACTCAATTTTTGTTTGTTACATGAGTAACTACGGGTTAATGCTTCCTGTCCTTTAGCTGTGATTCCTCAGTTCCATATTATTTAAATAATAGGAATAAATGCATGTTCTACCAATGTAGCTTTTTTCTTTTCGAACACTTGCTTCTTGTGGTTCCCCTCCATTAGTCACAACAAGTCAAACTAGCACATTTGACCAATCAACATGTATAAAATATCATATCAGGTTAGCTTACACATAACCATCAACATCATAACCCATATGTAACCATCATAAATCAGTATCATATGTCATATATATGTTAAGACTAAAAAAAATTTACATGTACTTATCCTTAGTTCTAACTACCAATTCTTAGTTTCCACCTTTGTCTTGCTTTTGCACTCTAGATCGGTTGCCACACCTGGAAATCTTTAGGGTCTACTCTTCAACAATGTGTACCTACACATAGTGTGTAGTGCACACATAAAGCTATATATGTCATATATCATCATGCACTATATGCATCCATACTGGTACAATATGTACTGCTTGTACATAGTTGTACAACTTTTACACCATACCAATGTCTATAGCATCACATACATGACATATATTTCATCCATGTATGTTAGTATTATGCCAACATTTCCTTCCATTATTCATATTGCCTTTAGGCCACTCCACTCAAACCATGTTTGGTTTGTCGATTGGAGAATAAAGAATTCATCGACTTGTTCGACTTCTACAACCAAAGCATAGCTGAAATTTTTTATGTCAAAGTATTCAAATTCTTTTACTTAGATAATCCTTTTTATGTATCTTGTGGTTGCAGAAAATTTTCAGCAAATGATAACATAGATTCATAATACAATTTCACAAAACCAATAACCTTGAGTTTTGGGATTGAATCTATCTCATTTACAAGGTTTTTATAACAGCGGAATATGATCTCCACTTAATCATAAGGCAAACTATTGAATATGATACTTAGTCTAATATGGACTTCAATGTTATATTTGAGTCTCATAACTTTACCTTTGTCTTTAGCCAAGAAAATAATCGTTTGGTACTCAAAAGTACCCCACATATAAACTGGTTATGTCATATTATTTCATGTTTTCTCTTTTTAACACCACTTCCAACCCCTTGTTGGCCATGAATAATTCAGTGTATATTCAAAATCAATCGAAACAATTAGTATGTAAATACATACACCTCCTATACGGGAGTCATGGCTGAAGGTTATAATGTTTTCACATTCCCCAATCTCTTACTTTCCACGGTAATTTGTATACTAGGGTGTAATCTTGAGTCCTTATCATGTGGATACCCCACCTTAACACTAGATCCTCGCTTGGTAGAATGAAATTCATTTTCTTGGAAAACAAGTCAATTGTTAAATTCCTTAAATCATATTGTTTATGCAATAATTTTTTTATGTTGTCCTATTCAAACCCAGACAACACTATCAATACAATATGAGAGGTAGAATTTTCCCATATTGCATGTTTTCAAATTGAGAATTGCTAGATATCACTTTATTGAAAACAATTTCCTTTTACAAAAATCTCACTTACCAGTATCATAGAGCCACTAAATATGGTTAAAGCATTGAGTTGTTGTATCGTTTATTATTCTCTCTTTTCCATAACCTTTTATATGTCACCCATTTGGTGCATGTATTTTATTACTAGCATAAGATCTTAGATGATCATAGGTTGTATTAGTGTGAATTTTTTTTGGGTTTATCACGAATTTGCTTATTAATTCGGACAATCATGTTCTGAATCTAGTGTACAATTTTTGTTATTCATTAAGTTGCTCTGAATTTCTCTAATGCATCAAACACCACCATATCTAGTCTACAAATATACCTTTTTTATATAAAGTAGAAGCACATAGATCATTTTACTCTTATCACTTCCCACAAGAAGTACATTTGTAAGATCTCCAATCATTCTGCAGATTGGAAAGGTTCCTGTTTGTGAGATGTTACCCATAGAACCCCATTTATATCTGGATGGATATGTACATTAAGGTACACCTTAAGTTGCAAAGTTTCACACATTAGAATTTGAGCGAACTATTGGGAAGGTTCTCTTAAGCTTAATATTGTCTTTCTGCTATTAACCCAAGAGTTGCTTCTATACTCCCATTATGTATTTACACTAGATGTACTTTTGGTGTTAGTCCCATTGACCTTCTTATTAGAGTCATAATTTATTAATGTATGATGTCTTCTCCCACATGCATACAGTGAGTTGCATTGCATTTGAGCATTTACTTCTCAATTCTGACCCTAGCTTCATCTAGATTGGAATCTAATTTGTGCCTCTTATCTGCTTTAGTTACAATTATCTTGAGATTTTCTTTACTCAAAAGAAACTTGTAAGTTCCAAACTATGCATGTCAAATTGCATATTGAATAATAACCTAGTAAGACTTAGTTCCATTCAATAGTGTATATTTGAAGCATTTTCCCAATAAAGTGAATTAAGGGCTCAACCAGTGGCAAAATTACATTCCAAAATGGATTGCATTATTAATCAATAAAACCGTTTTTAAATCGATAAACAATTTTTAAAAATACTTAGTCTCATGTGCTTAACAATATTTCATGGAAACCTTCATGAATAGATACCATGAAATAAAACCTCCAGAATTTGTTCTAGGATAAAACCCACTTAATTAACCATCAACTTTTGTTAATGTTGATAGTATGTCATGAACTTCTTTCCTGATGATTTATATAGTTTCCATTTACATACTTTCATTCTTTTTTTATTTTTCCTCATGTTGGCCATGATCTATGGAAAGAAAAAACACTTGACATTTTATCTATTCTTGTTTGTGAGTTACCTTATATGAGTTCAATGTTTCCTCTTTCATATATCCTCCTTTCTTAGGATCTCTATAAACTTTATTCCATTAAGTGATGTCCTTGACTAGACTATCCTTACTGGCATTAGTTGGAATTTTATTAAGCTATGCCCTTGCATAGCAATCATACAACTCATAATTTGATTTTACTATAAGTAAAATAACATGATGACCATATCATCAAGATTTTAACCATACTTTAAACTTACTTATTCCCCGCCCTTTTTTATTCATAACTTTCATTACATAATATATCCATTGTTCTTCCTAAAGATGGTTATATGCTTTACTCCTCTTATGTCCAGGCATTTAGGATTTGAGCCTTTTTTTACCTCAATTTCAATGATATATATTCTTCTTACATATGTACTACATGTTATTTAATTGAATATTTTATTAACACTATGGGTATAACATTCCTCTTAATTGCATGTACTTTCTAACACTCAATAAGTAGCATAATAAAATAGTAACCAATTTATGGTTGACCCTTTCTACTTTTTGAAATAATCAATGTGTTAATTCTTGACATTTCTTTGCAGTATTCTCTATTCCACTACAACATGGCAAGGTTTTATGTTACTTTTTGTAGAAAATTTGTTCCCATATAACCTTTCACGGTTCCTTTCTCCCCCTAATGCTACTATACCTATCCACAATACTTAGATTTGAGAATTTTGATATAAGTGCAAGGATTAAATACCTTCTAGTTTATTCATCAAGCTTGACTATACCCATTGTAAGATTTCTTAAATCAATTTTTAAATCATGGTAAATAGTGGGAATTTGCATCATCCATGCATGAAAGCACACAATCTTTTCATGCATACAATTGTAGCTCATAGTATGCACCTAATGAGCCATGTATGTATATAAGTACACAATTGAGCCATTCATGTAGATAAGCACATGAATAGTGAAAATTTAAACCTCCATATAGGTAATCACCTCATTGACTTTGGGGCATTATCCTCGTTCATTCCCAATGTTCTTTATATGCAAAACAAGGAAGGACGAACTTACAACCTTCACAATGTAATTTAATTACAGAAATTTGAGGAAAAAGTGTTCACATTCTTATGGGATGCATAATAACCATATAGCCCATATAAACTTGTACACACTCATCTGTGTAGCTTGTTGTCAGCTAACACCAATTTTAAACAAAGTCCCCACACATCATTTAATATTGTGTTGATGGCTTAGTAGTAATTTGAAATGAATTTCAATTCAATATTGCAGCATATTGTGGCACATATGTCAACCAAGTTACACCTATTTTGGTGTTTTTCACATATTAACGTGAAAAAAATAATATATGTGCGGCACCGCCTTCATGCATCCATACAATACTTGAATAGTTGTGCATCTACAACTACCATAAGGATGGTGGCATATATATATAGCTATGAATGTTTGACTTAGGCGCATCATAGTGTTTATAATAAAACATGCAACTAAACAATAACGTGATTAGCAATAAGGTGTTGATTTTCGTTATTAAACGATGACTTAGCATAAGTATTAACCTGCGAAATTTTTGATTAACTATTTACATCATTATCGTTTCCTTATAGCATTACAAATCACCTTTGGTTTGTAGATTTGCATATTTTACTTGTAGGTATTCAGAATGTTGTCAATTCTTATTCTTCGGAAATATTTACATATTAGTATTCCCTTCCTTCCCTTTTACTGCGTTGTGCAAAATATGGTGGAACCTTGACCATTAATCAGATCATTCTGTTCATTTATTACAGATAATTACTATGCATAGAGTTCCTGGTGCTTGGTTCGACCCGAGACATGCTCATCTCTAGTTCATACAAAATACCTTTAATTAATTGTTCGTTCGCTCAGTCTTCTTGACTAGCTAGCAATTTATTATTGTTCAACCTAAGACCACTACCACTTACTCTATAACATTTAATGGAGGAATGCATGCACTAGACATGTTTTAAGTTGTTTTACTCTTCAGAATTAAAAAATTCTTATAGTCGTGTTGTATTTGATATAGCCAACCCCAATTGCATGCTTTTACTTGATTCTACTTCCAGGGTCGCAATTTCCTTTTAAACCTACTCCATGCAGGGAGATGAAAGAAAATTTGGTAGATTCGTTCACTATAGATTTTACTTTCCCCTCTGACGTTATACCTATAATGCATGTTCTAAAAATTTCGATCCCTTATCAGTTGATTACCAATTTCTATCTTCAATTGAGTTACCTCAGCACTAGTGAGCGACAACGACTTGAGTGCCACCACCCAGTTCCGAGTTTTTCTCTGCCGCGTCTTCAACTCAGCCACACAAGGTGACATCCTCACTCGAGAGGTCAAGAAGGAAAAGAGAATGGCCTCCACGTGTCTCTCCTGCATGGGGGACTCCCGGTGGCTTGTGGCTCTCACTATGGTTGCATGGATTGGAGATGAGGCCCTGCACTCTTCTTATTTTTCCTTCAAGATGTCAATTATCCTTTGTTATTTTCAGATATTTATCCAATTTGGCCACCCAAATTTGAGATTTCATTCCCTCTCTCTACAGCCATTAAAGACCCACTAGAGAAATTCCAACAGGAACACAACACAGTAGGCAATAAAGAGCTAGGATGACGCATAAGCTTAGAACCAAGGAATAGATATGGTGCTTTAAATACGAGAGTTACAATCGATCCAACAGACACCGAGCCTTTCTCATTTCGACTTGTCAAAGTGTATGTAGTGATAAACACTATCCAACTTATATTGGATAACTATTATCTACCAAATTCTTTGGTGGCAACTTAATCCGCATTTGAATACTTCTAGCTCTATGGATAAGGAAAACAGAGAGGGAAAAATCACTTTCCACTCTAGATCGATGGATAAAAGCAATCGACAAGGTAGTATTGAAAGAGAACAATGGTTGACAAGGAGAATTTCCTTGACCATTAAGCTAGAAAAAGTGTCATTGGCTTTAAATCATACGTATTCACCAAGCTAATAAAGATTACTGATTTCATTGCGTGCACCGTGTCATGCCCCCATCCACTCGTGCATCAAAATAACCAGTAAGCGAGAGAAAGCCCACTACCATCTCTTGATCCATCCTCAGTTCTTCCCAGCCATGGGTTTCTAGCATCCATGGTTTGACCTGCTTCTCTGGTTTCTCCCATCATCCCTCGATTCATATTCCAAATCGTAAATCAGTCCAATGCATTAGCCAAAGTCTGATCGAACACTCAATATACCAAGCCAAAAAGGAGCATAAGTAGTTTGCAACACTTCAAGAAATTTACTTTACATCATTTTTCTTATCCTGAGCATGGTCTTTAAATATCAATCAAAGTCACGTGGTGATTACTTCACGTATACAATTTCATTTTATATGCTCGAACCACCATAACTTCATGTCATGTTTATCAGTCATAAGCACTTTATGAGTTAGAATATGCTTCTTTTAATAGTACGAGATGAACCTTGATAAAGAGGTTTTGTAACATTACTCCATGATGTCTTTGATCTAATCATATCAGAGTTATATAACATAGTACGTATGGTTTGTTTGGAACACTCCAATCACCATACCTAATTAAACATTTTAATTCTTCCTTAACCCACACTGTGCTCCATGCATACAATATTTTTTTATAAAATTCACTACAAAGATAATTGAAATATATATATATATATATATATATATACTGGATCAACATTGTGGAATTTTATGTTCAAATTAGTAGATTTTCTTTACTATGTTTCACATCAACACTTCACCTTTAATATGCATATATTATATCCAGATGAATTTAACATAGTGAGATTAGGCATTTTGATTTCATTACTTTGATGATTAAAACAAATATTGATGCATTTCACACCAACTACCACTTCATATTCAATGGGTAAACTATCAGCCACCATGCTTTGTCATAAATACATTGTGCAACATAGATAACATGAGTCACCGGCTATGAAGTTTGCAAATCTTAAAGACATAATTACAAATCCTAAAGCGAGTCACAAATTTTAAAGCAACCATTAGTTCAAAATTACCTTCGATTTCAAAGTACTCCTAGTCTTATTCTTTATGGATTCTAATGCATTAGGGCACTACTCTAGAACTCATCGGAATATCTTTTATGACCAAACCCTTCAGTGAAATATGTTTTGTTCGCTTAGGACCTATTTAAGGACCTACAAGTCATTCATACCATACAGAGGTGGGTTGGCCCTTAGGCCACAATGTTTAAACTTAAATGCTTCGATACCATTTGTCATATACACCCTCGATAACTCTTAAAAAAACCACATACTATTGGAACATACCTCCTTGATACTATATTAATAACCACATAATTACCTAATATGCTCCCATCACCAAAGCTACACTTGGATTCAACATGCATAAGTATTTAATCATCCTCACAAATAAAGGTAACCCATACAACTATGCACATATGCTGAGAGATTCAACAACATAAAAAGTAAGGAGTAAACATATAGTACATCCCATGCAAGTGATTCAGACAAGAGCAATTGGAAACTATGTCACTTGGAGAATCGAGCACCGCCACCCAACCTAGAACTGATTCTTCCAGTTCACCCCTGAGCTGAGAGTTCTTGCCATGGATCAACTGTCCCCTATTGATCTCTTCAATGGTATTTAATACCCTCTTTCATGATATTGTTTCCATTAGCGACGCCCCTCTTTTATGGATCTTTTTTATCCATTTTCCTAGGCTTTTCCCATAATAGCTCGCCTTTATCTCCCGCAAGTCTTTTCCTCATAAAAGCTTACCTTTATCTCCCGCAGGGATTTTATGTTTTCTCTTAACTTAGCATATTTCTCCAACTAAGTAGCTTAATGGATGTTTGTCTCCAAATTCATTAAGGTTATCTAGATTTGGATCTAGATCATGAAAGAATTATCCATTCCCATTCACCAATGGGATTCAGCAAGAATCTCATCTCTTGGTGTCTTTCTTTTCCAAGTGATTAAATTATTTTATTTAATAATAAAGTATTTACTTTCATTTTTACATATCAGACCTAGCGTTTCTTAGCTTAGGTCCATAGAGTGTTACATACAACGGAGGGGCATTGGGGTGTTACAATAACTCTCTCTCTCTAAATTATGTCAGAATCCCCCTCCATATCTCCTTCTCTCTCTCTCCCCTTATCTCCCCCCTCAATCTCCGTGTCTCCCTCCCTCTCTCCTCTCCTTCTCTCTCCCTTTCCACCTTCTCTCATCTCCCTTTCACTCTCTCTTCATCCCTCCCTTGTGAGTCCCTCTCTCTTGCCACCTCTATCTCTCTTTGTATGTGTTCTTCCGTCTCTCTCTCTCTCTCCATCAATATGATTGAGAATTGCCACTCTCTACAATGAATGATATATTTAAGGTCTAATATATTTTACATTTTAATTTTTTATTGTGAAACGAGTTATGGTTTTTCAGCATGTGGTATTGGCCCATGGTATTGTAACAAAACCTATTTATAAGTTAATAATATCCATGGTAAAGTGGGGAGAATATCTATGGTTAAAAATCTTGTTATATTGTAATTTTATTGTAAGAATTACATTTTTGTGTTCTTATTAATTAAATTTAAATATTTAAATATAGTTATGAAATTATTATCTGTCCCTTCCAAGGAAGGATTATAACAATCAATTTGTTTATTGATCACTATTGGTTAGTGTTGACCAATGCAAATTACAATGTTTAGATTTAAGAAAAAAAATCAATATTATTAAAAAATTGATTTCCACACATTTGATTGGACTATAACTTGAAGGTCTTATTGCAACATTTTCACATCATAATGGTATGTGGATAACTACCTTACATGTTTTATTCCATAATGTACGAATATGGTTGCAATATTGAGTTTTAGATAATTATGTGTTCATTTTTTAGAAAACTATCCAAAAGTAAAATTCTTGAAAATAGATTATACTAAAGTAAAAAACATATTTACCATCAATTGTTTCCCACCCATAATTTAAGTAAGTCATTGCATAAAAAATGGATAAGAATAATACATAAATAAATACTTACGAGGAGTTACTTCCCACCATTACTTATATAGGAGTAATATTGTAAATGTGTAGACTTACTAGTGGTTACTACCCACCAAAAGTTCTTCTACCTGAGAAAGAAATTTATTTATCCGCTTCACATCTCAATTTATTAGTTCATTCCAAAGCAAGACTACAGCATGATTGACTATCAACCACTATTAATTTAGAGTTGACCAATGTAAATTATAATTATTTATGCAATTTTCCCTTTAATTTTTCTATTATTAGTTAACCCAGGATTTAAAATTTATTTATCCACTTCACATCTCAATTTATTAGTTCATTCCAAAGAAAGACTATAACATGATTGACTATCAACCACTATTAATTTAGAGTTGACCAATGTAAATTATAATTATTTATGCAATTTTCCCTTTATTTTTTTATTATTAATTATGCCAGGATTTAAAATTATTTATCCACTTCACATCTCAATTTATTAGTTCATTCCAAAGCAAGACTATAGCATGATTGACTATCAACCACTATTAATTTAGAGTTGACCAATGTAAATTATAATTATTTATGCAATTTTCCCTTTATTATTTTATTATTAATTAAGCTAGGATTTAATTTTTTACACTCGTTTACGAACACTACAACGTCTCCCCATATGCTACTCTATATTACTTTCAACTTTTTATTATTTATTAATTGAGCGCGACTCTATATTACTTTCAACTTTTTATTATTTATTAATTGAGCTGACATATAAATGTTAAATGTTAAATATTTATGTTTACCCTTATACTTGAATGTAGAGTGTTGCAATAATAATAATAAGAATAAGAATAATTTAGTTAATCTTTAAGATTTTTTTTTTTAAATGATCAAGATGACATGTATACTGGGTAAGTGTTTTGATGTGTATCATGAATTGATGTCTATCACCACTTACCATCCATTTAATTTATACTAGCCTAGATCCATCTTAACCCTAGATCTATCGAGCACCGAGAAGGAACGAATCTCTCAAGGGAAAACCTTTCCTCCAGTTTTGCACTCAAAAAAGAGGTTTGTACCTCGAGATATTTGATCCGTCTTAGGACTTGATGGATCCAGGTTGGTTATATAATACTATAATATATATATATATATATATTGTATTTATGTATCTCTTTCTTATTCCCTCTCTCTATCTTACCCCCCAAACATATGCACTCTCTCTCCATATGTATCTATCTTTCTCCCTCCCTCTTCCTCTCCCTCTTTCTCTCTTCCCCTTATCTCTCTCTCTTGACCTTCTCTCCCGCTCTCCCTCTCTCGTCTCTCTCTTCCCTCCGTCTCTCCTCTCTCCCTCACTCTCTCTCCATCTCTCCCTAGTCACTCCCCCTCTCCCTCCACCTTTCTCACTCTATGTCTTTCTTCTTCCCTCCCTCTCTCCCCAACTTTCTCCCTCTGTCTTTCTTCTTCCCTCACTCTCTCCCCCTCCAATTCCATCTCTCTATGTCTCCTCTCTCTTGAGTCCTCACTCTATTCCTTCTTCTCTCTATCATTCTGTCCCACCCCTCTCTATCTCTTCCTTCCCTCTAACTATGTCACTATGTCTCTCCTTCTCTCTCTCCCCTTCATCTCTATGTCTCCCTCTCTCTCTCTTCCCCTTCTCTCCTCTTCTCTCTCTCCCGATCTCTCTCTTGTCACTCACTCACTCTCTCTTCCCCTTCTCTCCTTATCTCTCTCCTCTCCTCTTCTCTCCCTTCCCTCCTCTCCTCTATCTATCTCTCTCTCCCTCTCTCTCCCTTGTCACTCCCTTTCTCTTCCCACCTCTCTCTCTTTATGTCTTTATTCTTTCTTCCCTCTCTCTCCCCATCCAACTTTTTTTTTTCTCTCTCTCTCTCCATCTCTCCTTCTCTCTCTCCCCTCCTCATCTCTTCCTCTCTCTTGTGCATCCCTCTCTTTCTCTCCCCCATCACTCTTTCTCTCTCTTCGCCCTCCAGATTTGTCCCTATCTCTCTACCTCCTTATCTTCCCCCCTCTCTCTATCTTCAATTTGATCCCATTTGATCACATTATGTTGTGTTTAAGGAAGTATCTAAATTGGAAAAAAAATGCGAGTGGTTGTAAAATATTAAGCCTATAATTTGGATCAATCATCTCAAAGAAAATACAATAATCAAAAACTTAAAACAATTCTGCACTATCTTTCCTCTATTATTGTTAGTCAACATATTTGCTCTTATCATTGAGATCACTAATTAGATGAATATATGCTGACTATTAATAATATTATTTATATTATATAAATTTCAAATCTTTATATATAAAACTATTCTAATTTTTTTTCATTTAAAATTTTGATTTAATTTTTATAAAAAAATTAGTAATCATAAGAATAAAAAATTTAGATATATCTCAAAAATAAATATATACCCTGTTTCATTTTAAATTGAATTAAAAAATATTAAAATATTAAATTAAATTAAAAATATTAAGCGGTTTCATTTTCTATCTTCTAATATATATCCTCCTATAGAGCTATCATAACTTTACAAAAGCGCATCTTAGGCTTAGAAATATCCCCTGTACAGTTAGATTACAATAGTTACGCTTTTGATATCAAATTTTGAATACAATAGTACTTTGATTTCGTTCATGACGAAACCTTATCTAAATTCTATAAATTGGAATTTTTCAGAAACTTGACAAATGACAGCAAAATCAAGTGTTTGGCAAATGACAGCAAAAATAAAGTGTCAGGCTTCACTCTTATCCATCAATCAATCAAACTTCCGGTATATTCAGTGCATCGAATTGCACGAAGAAGATGCTCTTATGCTCCCTACTCATCCTTCAATTACGTAACTGTTTTCAGCCCTCCAAACAGTGTGGCTTTACCTTTTCGAGGTTGCTGTCTCCCGTCCCCACCAACTTCACCATTTGCCACCGAATTCTAAATTCCTGCAAATCTCAGAAATCGTCATGTATTTCTCTGACGTAATATTTTGCCCATGCAAATTTACTACAACAAAACTCTATCAGAGAAAACCCACAAAATTCGGATCTACCTTCCTGTAATAGCCAGCTGGCCGAAGAAAAACTGGCGTTAAGATTTTGTTGTCCAGCTATTACGTTAAACTGATGCCAAATTAGTCAACTTTGGAAAAGGCGATCATATGGGTGACCATTGAAGTGTAACATTGACAGAAACACTTAAAACTCTTCAAAAGAGCTTGTTATTTCATTACTAAACATTGAAGTTTATAGAAATTTATAAATACACACCCTGGGGAATCAATAATGGTATATGTTGATTTGAACTGGTGTTTTAGCGATTTTAGCTGACTCACATTAAATTAGATGACGTGAGAACAATGGGTGGCGCTGTTTGCACAATCGTGATTAATGTTCTAACACCTCTCTTTAATCACGATGACCTAAACTTTAACTTGTCTGCTGGTCTAAGTCTCATCTAGGCTTACAAGGAAACATTTCATTTTTGCCTTCTTGCTAAAGGGTCCATGCTTGTTCATTTGCTGGTGCAGTTTCATCTTCACCTTTATAGCTTTCCTTATGAGCTCCTTCCACTGCTCTTTGCTTATGTACTTAACCTTAGCAACCTCTTCCCGATTAGGATGCAAGGTAATCTAATTCATGTTCTACCCACTTTCCATGAGGAGTCACCAAAATGCACTCATCTTCGAACATGAGCGACCTCTGAACAACATCCATGGTAGTATCATCTACTATTGCAACCATCTTAGAAACAAAGGCAATCACATTACGAGCAATTGGGTTCAAAGAAAAACAAGTTTTGCTCTCTTGTTAAATGGACTCCAACTCTGGATATTTATGGTCATCAATAAACTCATTCTGTTGATCGAATAATTCTTGTGACTCAAATATACTACCGGAATAAAAAATATTACTAGGCCCAAAAATACTTCCAAATGGGCTCTCTAAAAATTCATCATCAAAAAGATCAGTGTCCAACATTATCCCACTCATTGTACTTCAATCAAATTCATGACTTTCTATGGTGCTCTCCACACACGGTGGCTGCCACAGTGAGTGTCACACACGGCGCTCACTAACAATGCTCTCTGAACTGTGGCACGTCAACAGATCTCAACACTTAATGTCTCCTCGACAAATCTCAATGTTGCACACACTCCAGTGGTGTGCCGACAATGCAATGGATCTCCACACTCTAGTGGTGTGCCGGCGACGCAACGGATCCCCACCAACGCGCTGGGTAACACACTACCAGTTTGCTACACAAGGTGTGTAATCCTAACAGCAGTGTCCAACATCGAACAACCCTTCATTGTCACTTTACGCTAGTTGCTTCTCCAGACAGCTCCTCTACTCCTCTATGCCTCTTCTAATGGCTCCACTTGATAACAAATTCATGCTCTCGCTCTTTCACCCAAGCACACAGCTACTGCAGGCTCGATATAGACAACACAACATTGGTCCACTACATGCTTTAATCCTTTCTTTGGCTGCCCTTCAACACAAGCACTCAACTTCAAAGTGCACGACTTTCACTTTTCAATTTGCAACTCCAAACTCCTTTCGACGTCCAACCTTGGATCGACCCTTTTTACTTGCTTGACCGCCCCCCACCAAAGCCACTAGCCAACTCTCTCACACTGCTCTACGCACAGAAGCACCCTTCCATGTCAGCTCCATGAGGGCTTTACACAAATTTTATTTGACACAGTTGCTGGTTATTTAACCCACGCCACTCTACGATATACACCACACCACGCAACTATTACTCCACACATCTTCACACAATACTCATCTTTTAACACAACTATAGACACTGTAATAAACAACCTCACTAATCTTCACAATCTCGGCCCTTTGGAGATGCAACAACATAAACATTAGATAATGCTGCAAACAAGCAACACACTCAGGCAACAGTCTCCAGTTCTTCACTGCAACTATCAATCAGCTCTTAGTGATGGCGCTCTCCAACAACACCAAACGACGGGCGAGCACTCAATCTCTTGATTTAACGCCAGACACTCATCAAGCAATGGTGATTTAATGCAACAGTACCACTCGCTCAGCCACATCAAACAATCGGCTCTCCATGTTCTCCACGCACAACAGATATTGCAACAATTATGTGTGCCAAATACAACATCACACCACAAGGCTAGCTCAACTCCAACAAAAGTGCATAAAAACCTCCACTTGCGTGTTTAATCCACCCATCCACTGCATGCTCTTACATGGTTCACAATAGCGCAGCAAGGCAAGGCTTAATGCTTCCTCAAGACAATACTCCTCACACACTCAGCACCAAAAGCCTCTCCCAACAACACTACACAATCTTCTCCAGCACAGGATCAAGCCATATGAATTTCCAATTCTCAAGTGGTGAACTTCCAATTCAAGATAGGCGAGGTGGTTTCAAATACCAGGGCATACAGTTATCTCACAAAGCTTAACTCTCACAAACTCAACACAAGGCTTGAGCTGCTTAACTCTCACAAACTCAACACAAGGCTTGAGCTTTGAAACTAAGCTGAAACCCTCAGCTCTGATACCATGACAGAAACACTGAAGACTCTTTAGAAAAGCTTAATATTTCATTATTGAATATAATTATTTATAGATACATATGAAAGAGAATCAATAATGACCCCACCATCTTGAAATGATGTCTGATTGATTCCTGCAGAGTCACATTAATCTTACTGACGTGTGAACAGTGGGTGGCGCTGTTTGCACAATGGTGATTAATGTTCTAACAAACATTCCCATGTTGTGCCAATGGTTTTGTAGTTAAGAAGATGTAGCAAAATGCCTCTCCCTTTGTGCAAAAATCCAAAGCCACTCTATTGAAAACTTTCGCCATTATACTCCAACTTCTCTCCCTGGCAAAAATTATATTTCGAAGTTTTTTTTTCGTTTCTAAATCTACCATATACCCTCGAAAGAAAATCTCAATAGGACTGTATCAAATGTTAATTTCTATTAAGGGAACAACACTGGGCAAAGAAAAGTACAAACACTCAACAGAACAAAGTATTGGAATGTTCTCATTTCTCGTGAACAATATATGGGAATCTTTTGGTTTCTAGATACTTCAACGGAGAAATTAACCAGTGACTTTACGTGAGACTCAAAAAAGATTTATAATATGTTTGAATGCGGCATCTATCCAAAAGGTTTATACGAAATATACCTATCCAATAGATTTCAGATGATAAGAAAATGGGAAACAATTTTGAATGGGCGATATGGGAAACAAATTCGAATGAGCACTATATCCATTCACATTTATATTTATAGTTAATTTTAGTTTTATTCATTTATTAAGTTAATAGGTGTATATATTTTAGAATAAGTTTTATACCATTTTAATTTGATTATTAATAATTATTAGATAAATGATAGTTCTACATGGAATATGTTAGAATATTCATAATAGTATTCACAAATCAAGGGTTAAGATTTATTTTCAAATTAATTATATTCTTTTAATTAATTTATCTCAAATTAATTAATTAGAGAAAATGTCATATCAACACATATCCTATTGCGCATGTGGTATTAATAAGCCATGATATTGTAACAAAATTTATCTACAAGTTAAAAAATTTCATGGCAAAGTACAATGAATCTCCATGATTAAGAATATTATTATATGATTGTTTAAAATGTATATATATTTAAGTTGTATCTTAATTCTTTTTATAACAAGCCTAGATCCAACTTAATCCTGGATCTATCAAGCGCCAAGAGGGATCAAATTTCTCGAGGTGAAAACCTCCTTGTTTAGTGCAAAACTTGAGGAAAGGTTTGCATCTTAAGAGATTTAAACCATCTTGGCTTGATAGATACAGGGTTGAGATGGATCTAGGTTGGTTTGAGTAGTGCATGGTCACACAAAAATTGTTGAACATCTAATTATTATGATCATTTTAAATATGCAAAATATTTCTAATATTAACCTCACCATTTTAATTTTAAATTTACTCAGTTACCTCCATTTTTTTAGATGATAGAGGTTGTTAATAACTTGAATGATGAAAAATGATGAAATAAAAGTTTGGAATGAAAAGCGATAATGTAACAATGTTGAAGGATAGAGAATGTGAATAATAACAATGTAGTCAATTACAAATAGTCTTCATTGTGATTATTCTCAAACTATTTTCTTTTACTTTTCTTATTGTCATGCATGTTAGTTTTTCCATCTTTTCGTATCAATCATATAAAAAGAGTGGTTGAAATCATAGACCATTTAAATATTTAACTCGAGCTATTGTACTAAATAACATACATTGTCTCTCTTTTTCTCCAATATTAATAATAATTATCTCCATTGTCAATCATTGTGACTTATGGAGTGTTAAACCCCAAGTAAGTTTCAATGGTATTTTTTTTCTATTACCTCATTTGAATTCAAAGTTACTAACAATGTTGAATCATGAAAAATGAGAATAATAAGAATGTAGTCAATTACAAATATCTTACAGTTTCAAGAACCAAACGTTTCATATAAGTGAACAATTTAGTTAAGATGACAATTCAAGTATTTTATTTATGGGTAAATTACTATAACATAGAAATCAATGCATGCCATCAATATGTTTTTTTTTCTTACACTAAAATCAATTCACATTATTAATCTAATTACTTTGAAATTAATGTACATCATACATCTAGTTACAACAAATCAAATATCAACACCTACACTGAAATTAATGCATCTATTGCAAGAAATCAAATAGGATTAGAAATTGGCATATACATTGAAATCAATGCATCTACTGCAAGAAATCAAATAGGATTAGAAATCAAAAACTACATTGAAATTAATGCATCTAGTGCAAGCAATAAAATAGGATTATAAATAAACATGCACACTCAAATCAATTCATCTAATGCGAGAAACTAAATAGAAATAGAAATCAACAATCACACTGAAATTAATGCATCCAATGAAATCAATAAAAACGGATAAAGAATCAATATCTACATTGGAATCAATGCATCTATTTCAGTGAAAATCCAAAATATTCATGGCCTTCTGAACTCAACTTCTTTTACCTTTTGTAAAATCCTTACTTCATCTTTCTCTATTCCTAATAATGTTCAATATTATATAATATTATATAATATCTAAATTTTTATATGTTTTTCTCTTTCTCTCCCCTCCATCTTGGTGTCTATATATGTTCCTCTCTCTTTCTCTATCTCCCCTGCCTCTCTCCCTGATCTCGCTCCCTCTCTCTCTCTCTTATTCTCTCTCTTCCCCCATCATCTATATTTATATCTCGCTCCATCTCTCTTTATTTTTATCTCTATCTCACCCCACCCAAACACATACTCTCTCTCTCTCTCTCTCTCCCCCCACATATATCTATCTCTCCCTCCCTCTCTCTATCACTCACTTTTTCCCTCTCTTCCCCATCCATCTATATCTTTATCTCCATTCATCTCTCCTTCTTTGTCTCTCTATCTAAACCTGCAAGCATACACACTCTGTTTTCATATTTCTCTGTCTCTCACTCTCTCTCCATATTTCTCTCTCTCTCTCTCTCTCTCTCTCTCAATTCTGTCACTATCTCCCTCCATATCTCGATCTCTCTCTCTCCCCTTATGTCCCCCCTCCATCTATTTGTCTCCTTATCTCTCTATTTCCATTCTCTTCATCTCTCTCTCCTTCCTTCCTCTCTCCCTTCCCTCCTTCTCTCCTCTTTCTCATTCTCTCCCTTGTCACTCTCTCTCTTTTTCCACCTCTATCTCTCTATGTTTGTGTTCTTCCCTATCTCTCCCCCCACCCCTCTCTCTATATCAGTCTTCCCCTTTGTCTTCCCCTTCTCTCTCTCTCTCCTCTCCGTATTTGCTTTTTACCTCCTCCCCTCTCCCCCTCACACACTCTCTCTATCTCTTTCTTATCACTCCTCTCCTCTCTCTAGCTATATCTCTATGTTCTATTTTTTACCCCCACTTTCTCTTCCTCCAACTCCATATTTCTCTCTATCCATATGATTGAGAATTGTCACTCTCTGGAATCAATGATATATGTAAGGTATAATATATTATACATTTTATTTTTTTATAAATATGATATACATAATGAATAATTGATATATTAAACATTATATATAATAAGAAAGAAAATGAACTATTATTATAATGTGCACTTTCTATATATTCCTCATACATAACTTTAGACTCACAATTTTCTATATTCCTATTACATCCCTTTAAACAAAGGATTAAACTTCGAGTAACTAGAATTTTCAACTCCCTACATAATATTTTACAAATGACAAAGAAAGTATAAAAATAAAATTTATGCCATATCATTTCCTAACTAAATTTGAACTTTAAGAGTGTGTATATCTATCTATATATATAAGGAAAATGGAAAACTATATTTTTATAATTAAAAATATAATATTAATATGAAAGTGTAATAATAAAAAATGAAAATAATATAAATTTATTTGTTTTTGAACCCTATATAAAAAAATTAATTTAATTTTAATTTGTAAGTGTAAATGAGATTCTTAATATGAATTTTTTTTAGAGTGCATAACCCATAATAATTTATAATTTGATTTAAAATGGATAGCACACTTTTATCTCATTAAAAGTTTCTATTATTTATTTATGGTCTAAATACTACCGAAGATTAATTAATGCTTTGAAAATATTAACACGTCACTAATTTCTTAGAAATACTGAATCAGCCCCTAGGGAGTGTGGGTCAAAATACTTGGGATTCCTATCAAGATATGAACTCATATGGCTTTGAAGGACATTAGGTTTATCTATTTGGAAGAAAAAAGATTGGTTGTAGTGGACAAGAGGATGGATTGGATCATGGTTGAGGTAAATTTCTCTGTTGGGCTCTTGGAGGAGCTTGAGTTATGTTAGGAAGGGAATCACCATAGGTAACATACAAAGTATTGGAGGATCCCATTTTGTTGTCTTTAATGCCACAAGACTGGACACCTTATCAGGAGTTTTGCCTGTAGTAGGAAGTGGGATCACAAGTTAAAGGGTAGGAGATTGTCTTCACACCCTATAGTGGAGGTATGTGACAATGGGGTGGGCTCTCTTGCATCTTCAAGAAAACATACATTAGGTACCAACACAAGCTCCTTCTCTTTTTCACCATTTATTTGTCATGATATTCCATGGCCTGAGGATAATATTAATGAAGGCACATTGTCTCCATCTTTTGGAAAGGATGTGGGTTTTGTACCATTTTTCCATCATATTTTTGAGGAAGCGTTGATGAGCTTAGGATAGGGGACATATTTCAAAATATTCATTGCCCTACATATTTTGAGCATGGTACAACATAATGGAGTCATAGGAGAGCCACAATGCCTCAATTTAAAACCCTACCATAATCATCCACTACTAACACTTATTGAGTCTAGTCGGTATGTTGAACTTCATAAGGAGGGGCCCTTAAATAGTACACCAGTTACGGGGGAGCCATCATAACCCTTTTCTCCTAATTTGGATTATGATTTCTCTCCCTATAATACTTTTGATCCATTGTTACCATTGACTCCCTTACATATTTTTTCTACCATGTACTCCCCTGCCGATAATCCCCCCCTCCCCCCCACCAAGGACCACTCTCAATATAAAAATTCAAAAAAAGGTTTGGCCAGTCAAAGACAGCATTGATTTCTAGAGGATTATACTCTTGAATCCATTCTATGAATACTCATGTCAAACTCCCCAGACACTCTTACAAATTCTCATGGTGACAGGGCTCATAAATATTTTCCCTCTTATTTAGTTCCCAAATGATAATTGTGTCACTGAACATTAGTGGTATGGGGTATGCCTCCAAAATAATTCCCCCGTGTATCTGATAAATTCGACAAAACCCTCTGTAACATTGTTTCAAGAGACAATGATCAATGATGAAAATTCTTGTCCTTATCTTCATAGCCTTTGTCCAGGTTGGAATATTTTTGTGACTAAATCAAGGGGCTTATTAGGGCAATTTATATTGATGTGGAATCCTCTAAAGAACAATTTTCTACGTATAACTCATGTTCATGTATTCGTTTAATGTGTAAATTTAAGGGATCAATGCATAAACTCCATATCATCAATTTTTATGGACCATATGTAGCCTGATTGGATTTTTGGAACCAGTGAGATGTTGAGTACCTTCTAAGTTTGGATTCTCTCCTTATAGTGTGGGATATAAATTTTACCATGTATAGTAATGCGATTTGGGGAGATCACAATAGACTCGACCCTTATGCAGTCTTTTTCTGGAATTATTTTGTGTAGCAGCACCTTGTGGATGTAGCTCCCTTTCATGTCCAGTTGACTTAGAGCAATGGTCATTCGGGTAGTGATGGAGTGGGAACACCTCTAGATTGGTTCCTATTGTTGGAGGATCTTATTCAAAGGTTGGGTATATGTAGATCTTGGGTATCCTCTATTGGCATCTTAGATTATTATCTTATCTTTCTTCAATTGAAGGATGAATCCTTACATCAGAAATACCCCTATAAGTTTAACGATGCATGGTTGCAGAAGGTGGAGTTTCAATATTTTGTACGAGGTTGTTGGAACTAAAAAATTGAGGAGAGTTATTCGGGCCATATGGATATAATTTGTAGAAAACCAAAAATTCTTAAAAAATAAGTCAAGTTATGGGAAAGGAACAAAAATAAGGGTATTTTATCTGAGTTGGAGGAAACAAATAGAGGTATGGAACATATGGAAGATCAAGAAAAAATAAACATGTTCTTAGATGATTCAAAGCTGAAAGTAGTGGATCTTGAATAAAGAAAGAGATCCATCTTGAGACTTCAAGAAGAGGAGTGGTATTTGAAAAGTCAAGCTATTTGGATTTCATCTAAACAAAAATAAAAATTTATTTCATAAATTTTTCTCATAGGCGGAAGGACAATACCGTCTTGGAGATTCATAGGGAAGGAAGATTTTTAGTAGGAGGTTGTTAAATACTTTAGCAGTCAATAGAAGGCAAGAGAAATTGTTGATATTAACCTGCAAATCCAAGTTGCACAAACTTTGCCATGTATTTTTAATCATGAAGACTTAATAAACATTGGTAGACCGTTTACTCTATCGGAGGTGGTTGGATTCTTAAAATCCTTTTCCAATGACAAGATCCCTATCTCTAAATAATAGTGAGTTGAAATTTTTATCTTCTTCTTCGACCTTACAGGGAAAGATTTATTATAAATGGTGGAGGAATCTAGGATTTCTTTGAAAGTATCAGGTACATTAAATTTTACATTTGTGGCTTTAATCCTTAAAACATCAAAACTAGTTTATTTTAAATTCCCCCCCCCCTATTTCATTATGTAATATTTTATATATGTTTATCTCAAAGATCATTGCATATCGATTAAGAGACAAGTTGTTACAACATTTATTCCTGGAGTAGTTCAAATTTCTTAAGGACATGCAAATCGACGCCGCAATAACTATTTCACAAGAGTGTCTACACTCGATAAAGGATATATGCTTGAAGGCTCTAATTCTTAGATTGGAGATTGTTAACGCATATCACCGAGTTGATTGGACTTTATTGCACATTGTGTTGTACAAGGTAGGCCTCTCACACAAAATTTGGGGTGGATCATGATGTGTATCGCTTCTGTGAATTTTAATGTTATGGTTAATGGATTTCCATCATCTTTTTCAAGGCTTCTCTGGGGTTAAGACAAGGTTGTTCACTCTCGCCCTTACTATTTCGAATTATCATTGAAGGCATAAGTAAACTAATTAAGGTGGAAAAGAAGAAAAATAATATTATGGGCATAAAAATATCAAGATATATTTCATTGACGATGTGCTTCTTTTCGGTAGGGGTATTTTGCAGGAATGGGACTCCTATTTTTAGATTTTTGAGAGAGTGATGAGGTTTTTTTATAATAGAGAATGGTATTTATTTATTGAATCGATTGGGGATGACGAGACATTACACAAAATTATTGAGTCTTTTTCTTTCAAATTCCAACCCTTGGAAAGAGGCTTTACTTACTTGGAGTTTTTCTTGAAGGCTTCAAATTACCATATTTCACAATGGAGATGAATAACATATAGTGGTAGGCTGATTTTTCCAAGGGCTTCCCTCCAAAACCTACCAGTATATTCGATTCTCATTGCAAAAATTCCCAAAGGCATTATCAATAAGTTAAACTCTCTTTCATCAAATTTCATTTGGCCAGGTTCAAAGGAGAAGGAAAATATCCACCTTGTCAAGCTGAGGGATATTACTAGGCTTGTGTAGGATGCAATATAGGGGCTAAAAGACATCAAATGGTTTGGATGGACACTTGCAGTGAACGCTTTATAGAGGGTGCTTTTTGGAGTGGGAATTTGCCATGAAGTCATTCTCGACAAGTATTTTAAGAGTATAGGGGTTTATGAATGGATTCATTCAAAAGAACATCAAAGGAGATGGAAATCATACTTTTGGAGGAGATTGTTAGTAATCAAATAGTGGATCTTCGAAAAGTTACAATGACGTATAGGTTTGGGTTGGTTGGTAAGAGTGTGAGTGGATGCTTTTGAAGGGAATGAAGGAAATTATAGGTTTTCTACACAACTTATCAATTATCTGATTGAAAAATACATTTTCTTCTTGATTCAAATTAACAAGGAAAATTCTTCTTGATCTTTTATTACTCAGTGTCTTTGCATCAGACTTGGGTCTAGAGGGAGATATGGTAGCACAATGGGAAACATACATGGAGGACTTGCAGTAGTCAAGAATCTTATTATCCTCACTTGTTGACACTTTGACATGGATTGGAAAAGGTATTTTTGGTAGGGTATTGTAAAATGATTCTTATTGTTTTATTGCAATCGCATTCAATTAGGATGATAGAATGTGGTGGTTCAAAAATGTCTAGACTTGGAAAGCATTGTTGGAACCCAAAATATTTACCTTGATCCTTTTGAAGGGTCATATTCCTACATGGTACAATATGAAGAAACATGGTATTAGTGGGTATGATAAATGTTCCATGTGTTCGGGTGAGGAGGAATCAATTCAACACTTATTCTTACTTTTCCCTTTTACTAAAAGTATTTCGGAAGGGGTGTTATATTTTCTTGGTATCAATTCAGTTTGGGTTTCAACCTCTATCAGTGATTGTTTACAAGATTGGATGAGTAGACATCATGCTTACAAAATACTTCCATTTTTCATCTTCTAGTGCATATGGAGAAGAAGAAACTTGAATGTTGTTTATGGGAAGGTGCCTTATCTCCTTTTGATTTGTGTGCAATTAGTTGCTTACTTCATGGAGTTTAGTCTAGAGGAGAAACAAAAAACTACTAGGAGGATCTAGTCCCATGAAATTGCTACTTATTTCCCAAATGATTATTTTGATGGGGATTCTGAATTATCACACTATGGGGTTGAGAATTATATTTTTATTAGAGAATCATAGTTATAAAATTTTATAGCAAAGTGGCGAGGGTAAAAATACTAGTGTTGAATTAATTTCTATGGGGCATATTATTCTTTGTGAATAGGAAAAATATCGCGTCTTTGACAATGTTCTGAGATTACAGAATTTCCGTTGATTGGGTAAATGATAAGCTGGAACTTGAGCTATCATCTATCCACAATTGGAAGCAGGCGATCAAGAACTTGGCATCGTCTTTCACAAATATCACCTTCCATCATATATACAAGGACTTAAATAAGGAAGCAGATCTGTTATCAAAGAGGGTATAAGTAAAAACAAATACTTTATGTTTTTTTAGGTACACAAGGAACAAGTGTTGGTGGATAGAGGGTAGATTTCATTCACAAGCAATTAGAAATATCAGTTTTATAGATAAATTTATGTGAGTTGTGATCTTCAGTTTTTTGAACTATTATAGGAGCAACCTCTATATGTATTTTGTTAATATAGGTCATAATTGACACTCCCTTTTATTGATATAATCATTGCAAATGGTTGTTTGTATATGGATAAATGTAAGGAATTTTCATTTTTACTGAAAAATGTTGGTTTTTCCTTCCTTTGAAAAAAAACAAAACAAAACTTAAAAAAACTAACTTTATTATTTTATAAAAAAAATATTGTTAATGAAAATTGTTTTCACATAGTTGAATAAATTTATGAGAAGAAAGCTAGATAATTTTTTAATGTCACATGCAAAGACTCATATTTAATTAGAAATATTTCATTAAAATGAAACATATGTAGAATTACATTAATGATTTTTTTATTATAAAAATATAAACTATTAGATATAATTTTAAAAATATTATAAATCATTTATGTAATTGTTTCCATAATGTTAATAATTAATGAATTTTAATTTTATTATTTTATTTAAATAAAATTAACATTATTTAATATTTTTGTTAGTAAGTTTAATTAACTTAAACTATGGACATTAAATTATCAATTTAGATGCATAAACATTCCAAATATTAGCATTGTATATCTAGGGTGTAGGACATAAATGGACTTTTTTACCTATGACAAAAACTCGTAAATTTGTTCTAATACAAAAAACAAGATTTACACTTCAAATCTATGTTACTTGAAACAAATACTATGAATGATAGAAAGATCTTTTTCATTGGATGGTAAATAAAAAAAAGTGTTTCCAAGCATAAAAGGTTGTATTCCATTCAAGTCATATTTCTAAATGTCCCTGTACATGTTTATGCAGCGAATCTTGGTTCCAATATTCAATGAGACATATTCTTCTATAGGTTACTAAGTTTAAGTTCAAATGAAAATATACAAGCAAGTATTTAAAATAAAATAAGTCCACTACATCAACTAACACTTCACAAAAGATCTCTCATCATTAGATTGACAAACATAAAGTTTCTTAATAACGTAGTTTGCAATATCTCATTGATATCAATTCATGTGTTCTTACAATAAAATGAGAACCACAATATATCTTTCAATGTTCAATGGACACTTATCTTCTCCATAGAGAAATAACCTGCAATAAAGATGTAAGCAATAGAAAGAGAGCAATTGAACTTATTAATAAAACACAAACTATTCATGAAATTGAAGAGGTAAACAATAAATTAACTATACTTTTTATATAATTATACATAATGGAAAAGAGCGACATTGACCTAGCTGAAGCACCACACACCCCCCCCCCCCCCCCCCCCCCCCCCTCCCCGCTCCCCCAAACTACTTTTACATTCCTTATGAAACTAGAATATCAAGAATAAAACATACACATGTAAGTATCTTAAAACATCATCTTAGTTGCTTTATATTAATAGAGAAATGTTCAATAATACATTGACAATTGATGTCTTTGTTCCTCAATCTAATGATCATCTTATTAAGTGATTGACTAAATGATTAATTACAATCATGGTTCACTAAAAATATTACATTGCATTTCTTTCTCAATGATTGATATAAGCATTACATGTTACAGAAGGAGTGCACAAGTGAACTCTATCGAATCCCCTATTCCACACATCAGGAGCATCAAATACATATCACAAGAGATAAAGAACGGAAATTTGGTAAATTGCTTGGCACAAATAAACGAAAATCAAAATAATTGGTACAAAATATCCTTAATCATTGCCCATAACTTATTTTTTGTTGGATGAGTTGTTCTTGGCACATTTTTAATTTTGGGATAACGCTTACCCTGTCTTCTATGGAACCAATTTCATGAACATGGAAGCATGTTGAGGCATCTAGGAAAAAATATCATGTCTTTGATTTCCTTCTAGATGTGGAAAAATATGTCAAACTATAGGGTGGGTTACTAGATCCTCATATGAGTTACAAGCCTATCTGAGCTAGTTAAACCATCATTAGTAACAAAGAAAGTTTTAATCACTCTAATTTACCAAAGGCAATTGAAAATCCATTAAGTAAAGAACACAATTACCTTGTAAACTCTAGAATGGTATTTTCATTAAAAATTTGGTAAAAGGAATATCAAGATGGTAAAAAGAGAGGATTAATATGGTCAAAAATGGATTGCTAGAAATGAAAATGACATCAAATTATAGGCTTGACATCTCTCCCACACATCATGTCTTCATGAAAACAAGATATAATGATGATGTCTCAATACAAAATTTGTTCAAAACTAAGAAAAAATTGATTGATGATTGAACTATGTTAATGGGTACCGATTGAAATATGCATATTGGGCCCTTTCCTCTTCTACTTTTCCTTGAGTTTATTTTCCAATGTCCTATTATGTAGTGCCATATACTAGTTCATTTTTTCCACTTTTTAACAAGTTAAGCAAATTTTTATTTTCCGATGTTAATTTATCGATTTTCTCTTGTAGATGAACACTTTTTTCCTTTAAAATTATATTTTCACTCTTTACATATTTATCCAAGAATTTGAGTTCTTAAATATCTTCCTTCAGTCTCTCCATCTTCTTATTTTTCTTCTTTAATTTTGAAGACATTGATCTATTCTTTGTACTAAAAAACACATTTTGTTTTATAGTCTCATATTAGTCATTGGTATCTTAAAAAATTATTGAGCATTTTCTTTAAAGGTCCAATAGGGTCGGGGTATTAATATACAAGATTTTTGGACCTAAATAATTTAGTTTTAGACTTGTTTGACAAGGTGTTTCCCACTCCTCTTGGGCATGTTTGTGCCCAATTAGAATTGGTTCAATATGAAAGGAAGTATTTTTGGTTAGACATGGAGTACTTCATAATGCAAACTCAACAATTTGTTTTTTAGGATTCTTCTTGGTCATACTCCTAGTAATTCTCCTAGGGATGACTGGTGTGATTGGAATAGGCTATGCATGTTCATTTTGCACAAATTTTTGTTTATAATTATCTCTATAAGTTGTAAAGAATTAAACTACATTGAGACTAACGTCTTAACTTTCATTTCTATCATAATGCTCAAATATAATATTCACTTCCTGGGGTATCTCCTCATGTGAAATAGCCACATCAACAAATCCATTATGCAATAAGAATGTATCTCAATTATCACATATTTTATATAACTCTTCCATGATTATTATTTTAATTAAATGATGGTGATATAAACTACTATTGACATTCCCAAGGTTTTTCTATATTTGCTTGGTCATTCTACTTAGGATTTTGCAAACATAAAATGGAATTTAAAATAATTATTGGATTCAAAGTGTAAGAGGACATGGATGTGGTAAGGTAAGGTGACCACATATGTCCCTTCACATGTAAGCTAATTTTGTAACATTAATAATGACTTTCTCCATTTCTCTTTAATGTAGTTTATAGGTACACCTTTTCCCCAATTCAACCTATATTCTTTAAAGTACAAAAACCTAGTCAATACCCCTTATTGAACCTATTTCTTCTTGAAACACCTCTCCCCTATTTGAGGTAGTAAAATGATTTTGGCCAATATTTCCTCTAAAATTTATAACACCAAATCACCTTCACAAGAATTTCAACCATGAAATCATTCTAAAAATGATTTAGTAATAGAGTTGTTGTGCCCCTAAATTTTCTTGAGGAATGGAATCCACCCTATGAACTAGGTATGGGTTCGCTGGCATTATACTCTAGGTATGCTTTAAAAAATGCAAACAACCATCATTATTTAATAATGGCACTAAGTTTCCCCACGATTCTGTGATTCTCTATGTGTGAGGTTATGCAAAGACATTCTTCTCTGAGCCATTGTCACTTCTAGGGAAAAAGGAAATGTAAATCAATGTATAAGAAATATGTAAGTTGAAGTGTCATTTTAATCCTATAGGTGGTTTTAAATAAATTGAATCATGATGATGGGTGTTCAAATAACACACATGAAAAAAAATCATGAGAGTAATAATGATATTGCATGCCACTAAATAGTAAGTTTGTGGAGTGGCAAAGGAATAGGTGAATGGTAATAATGATCATTAGGAAAGGTTGTGTCTGTGTGTGTGAGTGATCACAAATGTTTTCCCTTTTATAACTTCCATGATTTTAATACACTAGAAGAATTCCAATGTTGGTTTCTTACCTAAATTTTACCAAAATAAAGCCTTCAAAAAATGATGCATGAAAAATTTGATTAACATGATTACAAGGAGTAATAAAACTTGAAACAAATGTGTACTAGGATGAATAAAAGTTGAGTGTTGAGGGATCAATTGTTGATGTTGAGTTTAATTTTTGAGGCAAGTCTAAAGAGAAAAGAATGATTTTTTTGATAAATACCTATAGAGTGATGCAGAGATGAGACAAGAGTTTCTTGGGAACTCTAGACTCTTATCTTGCAGCTAATTATCATTAAATGAGTTTAAATTTAAAGAAATATTAAAAAAAGCTTATTATACGCCATCCTATAACTGATATAGAGATATTGTAACTTCCAAAAACAATGGTTACTAGATTGCGTGATGTTTAAAATATTGCCTATAGTTGATGAGACTTCTAGAAATGTGAATGTTGAAGTTGTTGTTGGAGAAGTTTGAATATGATCATATGGAAAATCATCACCTTTGGAACATCAAAGTACTTTTAATAGAATAGGGAACTAAAAAATTTAATTTTGAGGATAATCATGTTGAAGTTCCCGTAATGAATGTTTGAAATGAAGCTCTAAAATTATGGTCCTAATTTATTATCAAAATTAACCCGCTTAAAATGCAGATCACTGAAATAAGTGCAAGAGATAGTAAGAATAAAGTTCATTCTGTTATTCCATAGAGATGTTAACCAAATGATTGTTGAAAATAGTTGTACAAGAAAATTAACCAACGGAGTCGATGTTAACTATGGTGGCAATAATAACAAGAGTGGTTGTCTCAAGATTTGTAACAAGAATGTTTTTCACAAACCTTATTCACATTTTTTTGATGTTGTTGCTAGGAAAAATCAATCGCAGAAAAAATTCCTCTTTTTGAAACAAATCGACCTGTTTATCTTACAATTAAAAATATCCTTCTTATTTCAAAAGAAATTAGGGAATATTTATGAGATAGCTACCTTGCTTTCAAGCAGAATTTCTATTCAATTGTGTAAGAGAACTAGTTTTTACAATTGAACACCATTTTAATCTTTTATGATTAATTATTCTTCTTTTTTCTCTTTTATATACATATTTTTATTTTTTATTTTATAAGGAAATAAGAAATAAATAAAAATAAGTTTATAGCAAGTTGGGGATCCTCTTGACTTACTACCTGCATCTTAGATTGTTGCAAAATATGTTGAATTTATTTGTCTATGGTGACAAGATGTTGATATAGTCTTAATCTATGCCCATTAACCAAGAATGTAATTACTTTCCCATTAATAGTTTTTATTGTTTCAAAAACCATTATCAAAGACATTCTCAATAATATATTGGTATATCTATTATGTGGTAAAATATCCCCTAGAATGCTTTATTTTAGAGTGAAAAAGGAGAACCCAATCACCTAGTTTGAATTTATTTCTCTGAATTTTTCTAACAAACTTGTCATTCCATTTAATTTTCTATTGTTGGATAAAATTATTTTTCTTAATTACATCCTAATTCATCTCACCTAATTAATTTAGATTATTTATTCTTTATTGTTGTGCATATGTGAGGTTCACACCTAGATGAGATGAAGTTTTGAATGTCTTCACGTAAAATTCTATTAGAACAAGGAGATGTCTTGCATATATCAATTAATATGGAATGAACCCAATCATATTCCTTCATTTATTTTTGTAAGCCCAAATTATGTTAGGAATTTGATCTTCCTAATCCTTATGATGTCACTATGTTGTTTTTGTTAGAATTACTTTAAAGACATTATTAGTGGACTCCACTTTCCATTGGCATACAAATGGTATGGAGAGGATTTATAGTGATTAATTTGATATTGTTGAGTGATGGATTGTACTATTTTTAATGTGAATTTAACTCCTTAATCGATTACGATTTCTCTTGGCACAACAAAATGAGTAGAATCATCATCAAATAGAAAACTTTCTGCTAGTCATTCAGAGGCATGAAAAAGAGATTTAGCTTCTACCCATTTAGTATCACAATCAATAAAAACTAAAATATAACCTTTTCTTCTTTGCTACCAAGACAATAGGCCCTACAATATGTAAGGCTCATTTTTCAAAAAGATTAATGAGCACCTCACATTGTAAAGGCATGTTGTGTGATTCTACAATATACTAACAATTCTCTTAGATTTGTACATATTTTATGGAATTTACAAAGAGTATGGGCCAATAATACCTTGATTGAAGCATTTTATAGGTTGTTCTCTTGTTAGTGAAGTTCCCTTTGCATGCATCATCATGGAAGAATTTCAATATTCCAAACATTTCATCTTCATGTACACACCTTCTAATGATCAAATTAGGTCATGTATTAAGGAGGTCCCCTCCAATCCAAGAATAGGATGCACTGAGTCTTATGATATTTTGTTATTCCCTAAATGAAAGATGTTGCAACAATTTTCCTATAGCTAATTAGTTAGCCAAATCTACTAAAAAAAATCTTTAAGAAATTCATCATTTGCAACAGTTTCTTTACCTTTATTATGAGTCCTAGAAAGAAAATTTGCTACTAGATTATCCCTTCGAAGTGTATCTACAATACTAATATTAAACTCATGCACCAACAAATACCAGCTAGTTATTTTACCATTGCGTATAGGTTTTTTCATTTGGTATCTTATGGCATAACGATCATTATTGATAAAAACCTCATACTCATTTATGTAATGTTTGAAGTTATTAATTGTTTGAACAACTACTAACTATTCCTTTTATTTTACTATAAGCATTAATTCAACCAATGTTAAGTTCAAGGAAAAATTTAAGGATGTGATTTTCATTATTAAAATTATAAAAGAGGAAATATTGCATTTAATGTTCATTTTAAGATGGTAAAATGCTTCAATATTGCTATGGAAGATATACCAACTCTACAAATAATTCCCTCCCTATCGAAAAATGTTATTAGGTGAAATTTTATAATTGAAATAATTACATTCCATAAATAATTTTGACCAATGGCTAAATATAAATGCCATTTCTGGATGAAATTTGAAGGAAGGGTTATATTTTGAATTGATGGGTTAAGTTCATTTTAAGGCTTAAAGGTTCACAAGATAAAATAACTTACTGTTTTCAAATGAAAACTTAAAAAAAAACATAAATTTCACGTATAAAATGATTATTTTATATCCATTATTTGTAAGAAGGATTTAATTCTTAATTTATCATTTTCAAATGTAACTCCTTAATTATCATATTAAATTTAAATAATTGGTCACAACTTCAATGTTTGGTAGGTAAATACATATAATGATAATATTTTTACATATTGAAATAAAATATTGATTTACACATTTATTACGAAAAGTGCCTCCATAGCGTTTCTTCCTGTTTTTCCCTCTCTGAGATTTGTGATTCTAGAAGCTTTCCTGTTCTGACAGGTCCTTTGATCGGCCTTCGGTTATAATCCTCTGCTGCAGCAGTTTCATATCCTTATCAAGGTCACTCTGAACCTCGAATATATTTCCAAAAGAGGTATGATTCCATTGTTTGATCTTTCCCTTGAGATGCTTAAGCTTCTGCTGAAATTGTAGCATTTTTGTACCATTTGGTGGAGAGAAATTATTCCATTCTGTGTTTATCAGATTGATGAAATCTGGATGAAACATCTAGAAAGACTCAAAGCGAAATGGTCTGCGGGTTGTCTTACCAAGATGAGACCATTGAAGGGAAATTGGCTAGCGATCTGACCCTGAGATCGGCAAGATGGAGGCGGAAAAATATCCACCTATATGAATTTCATTGTCTGAAAGTAAGAATCTATCCAGATGAGAGGCTATCTGATGTATCCCTGTTCTTTTGTTGTTCCAGGTGAAAAGTCCATTATTGAAGGGTATGTCTATAAGCCAATTGTTCTGAATGAAATCTTTTAGGTTGTTCCCTTCCTTATTTCCTCTGTTCCTACCTCCCCTTTTTCTTCCAGCCTAGTGATCATGTTGAAATCACCCTCGGTGATCCACAGTGGGTGCATCGTATCAGTGTTGATTGCTGAGAGGGTGTTCAGGATTTCTATCTTGTGCATGGCATCCTGGGGAAAATACACATTGGTTAGAAGCCCATGTATATTGGTCCCTGTAATGTGAAAAATTGCTTGTATGAAATTCTTAGTAGCGTGGAAGTTGTTGAGCATAATGGTACGAGCATCCCATAAGATTGCTAAGCCTCCAGACGCTCCATCAGCATCCACTGCAACAGAGAGACCTCTTGGCCATGCTTTTGCTGCAGTTTTTTCCAGAGCTGTTGAATTGCATTTGGTTTCTTGCAAGAATAGGATTTGTGGTCTTTCTTGCATTATCAATTTTTTGAGTAATCTTCCTTTCTCGGGGCCATTGAGCCCTCTGATATTCCATGATATTAACTTCATTGGGAAATGTTGTGGAGGGAGTTGTAGTACTTTGTTAGCTTAGAGTACCTGCCTGACTCTACTAACATTTCTCCTATTTGGATCGTTCGTTGGAGGTCTGTTTTCCTCCCATGCTTTTTGTTATCTTTGGTAATGTGTCTCCCATCCCAAAGACTGCCCGTCTGAATACCTAAAGATTTTTGCCTTTGTGCCCTGTAGAGGATCACCTCCAGATCCTCTAGTTGTCTATTTGGAATTTTGTCATAGTTTTTTGTTTTACATGCCTGCTCTAGACCTAAAATATCTAGATCCCCAATATCTATACTTTCTGGTTCCTCTTCCATTTGCTGAGATTCATTTGGTTCTTCAGTAGATTTTGTAGCTATTCTGGAGTCAGATTGTAAGTTTTCTACCTCCATTCCTTGAATATTCCATGCTGGGACATTGCACTTAGCTGAGGATAAAGGATCTATGGGCAGAGTATCTTCTTGGATCGACTTGGCATCTGAATGAGCAGAAATCTTGTCCTTCAATGCCTCCTTCTCTGTGAAGGCGAGATTTTCAGAGTTGCTATCCTTTTGTCTGGCTAAAGCTTCAAAGCTGTTGCTTGTGGAAGGCTGGGAGGAGTTGGCTTGAGGCATCTTAGGATGTGAAGCTAGCTTAGGATGTGAAGTTGTTTTCTTGTGGCTTTTCCTACGGTTGGTTACTTTGGTGAAGCCATCAGACTCAGGCTTCTCTGGTGCAGAAGGGGATGAGGGATTTTGAGTTAAAGGACAGTCCCTATATAGGTGGCCCAGGGCGTGACATATTCTACATCTAAATGGCACATGTTCATAGTCAATCAACTGAACCCATTCAACATCATCATGGAGTATACTTACCGCATCCGGAAGAGCCTTGTTAAGGTGCATGTAGACACAGATTCATGCGTAAGAGGTGTATCTTTGGAGTTTTGTTTCCTCTGCTACTTTGATAAATTTGCCCAGAACATTTCCTATTGCTTGTAAGGAGGCTTCTTCCCAATATTCCATGGGAAGAGAGTACAATCTTATCCAGACTGGAGCCCAGCTGAGGTCCTCTTTATCAGGGTTGAAGCGCTCTACCCAACTTCTGAGAAACAGTCAACTGCATTAAAAAAATATGGCCCTCCATCTAAAACCCTGTTTCGGTCCTCAAGACAGTTAAAAATGGCCGTAAAGAACCCTTTAGGCCCCAACTGCAGAGTGATGTGTCCTTTTGGGTTCCATTTAGCTGCTATCCAACCATGCAATGCTTTTTCAGTCGGCCAGAGTCCTATGAACTTTCCTATCAATGCATGGTCTCTCATAAACTGTATCTGAGCATTGATTCGATGACTTGGAAGTTCTACCTTCGGACGTTCGGTTGCCACTGGTTTGCAAGTGGTCGAGGTAACTTTGGGTTGTTCTTTGTCCTCTGTTTTTGCCTATGAGTTCAAATCCGTGCTATCCACTTGTTGATCCTCTGGTTTGTCGTTTTCCTTGCTCTTCCGCCGCACTTCATTTTCATTTGGGGGAGGCACCACATCCTCCCCCTAAGGGGGAATCATGAAGAGTGAGACTGCTTCTTTGGAATCATATTGACGTATTGCTGACAATGCTTGTAGGCGAGCAGTTGTCTGTAGCAATCTGCCGTTGCAGAAATCGCAGAAACCCTAGTTCACTGGACAACGCCCAGAGCTCCTTAGATAATATGTATTTACCTATTAATTTAGTTGTTTTTAGAGACATTTATTTGATGTGCATTGAAAAATTAATTAACGATGTATAAATTGCAATGCAATAAAAACCTCACTACAAAAAAAAGAAAAAAAAAAGAAAAAAGAAAAAAACGAGAAAATATGAAGAAGAAGACCACTTCAAAAATTGTTGAATTTATAAAATAATTATTTACATTTCATACATTAGAAAATTTAATGTCAAAAAATAGGTCTTTTTAATAAAGGGTCTGATGTAGAATCACCACTTTTTAAAATCAGCTTGCAAATCACTGACATCCTAAAAAGTAATGTACATCAAAAAAATTAAAGTGCCAAAAACTATGTAAAAAAAAATGTGTATTCTACATCACCACTTTTCAAAATTGGGTCATTTTTTTCCTATCCCTACGAAATGGGTAATCGTATCAGTTCCCTTTCAAAGTTTACATTGTTTTGTGCATAAATGCTTAATGTTTGCAAAAATGGGGAAGAGTTGGTGCTACATATGGTTAAAATGGTAGGTAATCTTAGATGATTTTTTACTATTTAATTTGATATTAATGTTGCATGGCATATGGTGAGATAACATCTACCCATATTCTACAGATTAATCTACTAATCATTTTGTGCTTGGTTAAAAATTAACTTAATTGAAGACTAGCTTGCACATCTTCCTTTTTCATGTGAGAAGCTTAATTTAAATAATTCACTTGGATTTACGATTATATTATATTCAGTTTCTACATATGATCTACTTATGTGTCTTGTGGTGCATGGTAAGAACTTAATTTCATTGGATATTTGCTTAGATTCTCCCTTCAATAGGAACTTAATTAAGTTCATTTTTGTTTTAATATATGTTTCTAAAAATATCATAACGAGGGATTTGAAATTTTGTAATTTTCTTGATATGATTTTATCTTGTAAAAAACATTAGAGTTAGGTTGTGTAGCTACTACTAAAATCCTTTTAAAACTCTGAAGTGTAAAACTCACACTAATCAATCTTAATTTTTTTTTATTATAGACCCATTCAAGTATAGTAGGTACAAAACTTCATTTAAATGTTATTTAAATAATTATAAAGGAAATGATTTCATGAAGAATGTTTGCAATTATGCAATAAAAATTTGTAACCTCACAATGATCTTGATTTCACATAATTTATTTTCTAGTTTATCAATAATTATAAAATAATTGATATTAAGAAGAACTTTCCAATTATGAAATAACATTTTGTGAATTTATAGAAATTAACTTGATATTTTCAATGTCATTAATGATTTAATGATTTGGTTGTTTGGAACAATCATTTTCCATTTCACTTAACAAATATATAAACCTTTTAAATATATTTTACAAAAGAAAAAATAGTAACTATGTGCTTTAATGATAATATGTAGTGTCCAATTTTTTGAGTAATATATTTAAATAAATATGTTAGTTTTTTTACTAATAAAAAATCGAGAATAAGATGGCTCAAGGATGGAGAAAAAAATACAATTTTTTTCATAGTACCACAATCCAGCGCAGAATGAATAATAACATTACTCATCTTCAGAATGAGCAGGGCGTTAAGGTGGAAACACATGAAGAAATTGAAAGCGAACTTCTAAACTATTTCAAGCAAGCGCATCATGAGCCCCACATAGACAGATCGCAGGCCATAGAAAAAATTGCAAGGAACATTCCTAAAGTTATTACAGAGGAGCATAACCAACTCCTTCTCAGGCCTGTAGACTTATAGGAGGTGTAAGCAGCAGTTTGTCAATTGAAAGATGGGAAAGCACCTGGACCGGACGGGTTTACCTCAAATTGTTTCCACACTTTCTGGGAGTTGATCAAAATGGAAGTTTGGCAGGTTGTTGAGGAATCGAGAACCTTGAGATGGATGCTTCTAGGAATGAATGCTACATTCATAGCCCTTATTCCCAAGGAAGCTCAACCCAACACTCCTGCAAATTCAGGCCTATTGCCCTGTGCAACATAATCTACAAGATTGTCTCCAAAATAATCGCCTCCAGACTCAAACTGCTGCTCCCTCTAATTATCTCGCCTGAGCAATCTGGGTATGTCGAAGGTAGGCAGATTACGGATGACATCATCTTAACTCACGAAATTATCCACTCTCTGAAGCAATCCAAAAATTCAGGTATGCTCCTTAAAATAGATCTTTCTAAAGCATTTGATAGCTTAAGCTGGTTGTACATCAAAAAAATTCTTACTGCTTTTGGTTTTGCACCTCCCTGGGTTAGGTGGGTCATGAGCCTTATCTCCTCCTCCTTCTTTTCGATTCTGATAAATGGCATTCCCTCCTCCCCCTTTCATCCTTCTCGGGGAATCAGGTAGGGAGACCCTCTTTCTCCCTTCCTTTTTGTTATTATGGCAGAAGGACTGGGTCGAAGCATTAAAATAGCTCAGCATTCATAGCTTCTAAGAGGTTTGTCTTTTCATAACTCTTCGGCTTTCACCCACTAGCAATTTGTTGATGACAACATGCTTTTTGGTCATCCTTTAGTCCAGAAAGATCGTCATCTCAAAATGATATTAAAGGATTTCTCGGATGCCTCAGGAGCCAATATCAACAAAGTCAAATCCCAAATCTTCTTTTTTCATACTCCTGTAATTACCCAAGCAGCTATAGCTCGCATTCTTGGTTTCTCTATTGCTGTCCTCCCTTCTAGTTATTTAGGAGCTCCCATGATTGCCTCAGCCTTGAAGCACTCTTCTTGGAAGATCCTCTTAGAAAAACTAGAAACCCGCCTCTCCTCATGGACTCACAAGGCCCTCAATATGGCAAGTAGGCTAGTCCTTATAAAAGCTGTTCTTCAATCCATGCCACTCTATCTATTCTCGATCCTAGCGGCTCCCAAATGGGTTCTTAAAGGAATCAAACGTCTTTAGTGATCTTTCTTATGGGACAATTCAGGTCAAGGCCGCAAATGGGGCCCTAGTCAAATGGGACACAGTTTGCCTTCCAAAGTGCGATGGGGAACTGGACTAAGGGATCCCTATCATAGCAATGTGGTCATGGGGGCTCGAATTTGGTGGAAATGGCTTACTATGCCATTCACCCCATGGGCCACTTTATGGAGAGCAAAATATGCCAACAATCACCCAATAGAAGATCTAATACGAATATCAGAAGTCAGCATGGGATCCCTAATCTGGAATTCGGCCAAGCAACATAGAAGCCTAATTCAGCAGCATAGTTTTTGGGAAGTTAAGGATGGCAACACAGCAAGGTTTTGGGAAGATTCTTGGCAGCAACAGCCCAAGCTAAAGGATCTAATCTCTCATATGCAAATCCCGGAGCAGGATATACAGGCCTATGACAAAGTCAAAATATTCTGGAATCCCTCTCCAACACATGGTTACAGGCAATGGATTAAGGCGGATCAAATCTTAAGACATGGAACAGAACAAGCTCAACAAACTCTTGATACAGAATTAATGAAGAGGAAAATACAACACTCAGACGACAAGGATATTCTCAGATGGGGTTATGAAGAAAAAGGTACCTTCTCCACTAGGGAAGCATATAATTTAATAATTAAGGATCATATGGTTAAAAACCCACTCTGGAGCAAAGTCTGGGACCCTAATAATTGGTTGAAAATTTCCACCTTTCTCTGGCTCTTATGTCAAAACAAGATCCTCACTTGGGACAATCTCAGGAAGAGGAACTTTCACGGGCCCTCAATGTGCCCGATCTACAGACAAGAAGAGGAATCCATAAAGCATCTTATGCACAGTTGTCCTATTGCATGCAAGCTCTGGGAAAAAGTTAGTTTTCGGTGCCAAAAGGAAGGTAGAATACATGGAGACATCATAGCTACTGTCAGCAACTGGGATCAGAATCCTTATCAAAGAAAGATCTTAAACTTCCTATGGAAGCTTATTCCGAGCTTCCTCATGTGGACCATTTGGAAGGAGAGAAATTGGAGAATCTTCAAGGATCTTTCTGTGCCCCAGGAGAATCTTTGGAAAATTATTTACCAAAATATCAAGGAAACCTTACTTCTCCATACCTAGTACCAGGAGGACTTTCCCTCTATTCCCCAAGAACAAAATATTTGGGCCAATTGGAACCTCCAATGGAATCAAGAACCTATTTCCAAAGGAACAACTTCTTCATCAAGTCGTTCTCCTAAAAAGTGGATCCCTCCTCCCAAGCATATGTTCGAGTTAAACTTTGATGGGGCCTCGAAAGGTAACCTAGGTGACTCAGGCTTCGGAGGAATTTTCAGAGACTACAAGGGGGTTCCTCTTCTTACCTTTTTAGGATCAAGAGGCTGGGATACCAATAATTCGGTGGAATTGGAAGGCCTTTGGCAGGGTCTTACTCTAGCTCAAAACAAGGGATTCTTTCCACTTATTATAGAAGGCGACTCTCAGATCATCATAAATATGGTCACCAAAATTATGCAAGGCACTCCTTCAAGCAAAGTAAGTAGCAGCTGGAGAATGGCAAAGCGGCTCGAACTCATCAAAATCTGGCTCTCTTCTCACAGGGCGATCACTCTCAAGCACATCCGCAGGGAAGGTAACAAAGTGGCTGATTTACTAGCTAATATTGGAGTTGAAAGTGGTTTAGAACTTCATACAGGCTCAATATCCAGATTGGCCTCTGAATCTCAACTCATGGATTACCAAAATATGGTGAAGAATGAAATGAAACAGGGAGAAGAAGAGAACCTGGATGCGGGTGATTTTAGAGCTCATTAATGGTGCCATTTATGAGTGACAGCGCTTGGCCCTGCCAGCTGCTGGCCAGCGCTATTCTCCAAGTCTACACTTGGCTCATGATGGCTCACATAAGGTGCGAGCAGGTCCGTCTGCAAGTTGATTTTAATGCACACATCGGCCGAGACAAAGAAGGTACTGGTTTTATCATGGAGTATTCGGCCTTCAAGCCCATTGTATGCTCCTCGTCCTGTAACCTCTGCCTGCCTAATGCAGGATTCCTGTGCAGTAGTTCGGTCTCAGGTGTCCACTGCCGGCTCCTGGTTGCTCTTATATCTGAATCTGGGTCGTCCATCTCCCATTCTCTGTCCTGCTCTCTGAGCCCTCCTCAGGTTCCTTCTGTGCAGTCTGGGCTCTCCCCTAAAGTTTCCTGTGCTTCTGTGTTGTCCCCTAGCCGCTTAGCCATGGTCCGTCATCGCATGCGAAGCCGACATGGTGGGAGCCGAGGTGGTCGCGCACGGCCTCAAACTGCTCATTCTGTGGATCAGCCTCTGTCCCCTGTCTCTCCGTCTTCATCCCAAGCAAATTCTCCTCCGCCCAGCCCTACTTGCAGACCTTTCCCACATAATGCTTTCCAAACGGCTCACTTTAAATTTTAGAGTAGCTTGAATAAGCCCATCATGATGGCTAACATTACCATAATTTTCTTTAAGGAAGAAGCTCAGATTCAAGCTCGTGCAAATACTGTGGCAGAGCATCCTCAGGGCGTTCTCAGAACTGCAGGCAGCCTTGGCACTGGGTAGCCTTCGGCAGATGAAGGTAAGGCGGATAGGCGTGGCGATATGCATGGTGAGGATGTCAATCCAGACGCTTCTCGGCCACCAGGTGGCAGCTCACATGATGCCACTATCTCGCTGGCCATTGCTGGCAGCTCTAGTGGCGCCCGTCCTGTGTTGGTTCCTCCAGGTGGCAGCGGAGCGGGTGATGCAGATCGTGATGGAGATTTCTGGTATGGCAATGCCTGCCCTATTGTCGAGGAGCCGCTGGAGCAGGATGTCCCCATGTGATGCTACCTGGTCTCCTTCGTGCCTTCTCAGATTTTTCTCTTTGGTCACTGGTCAGGTTCGGTCTCTTCTGGTTTTGTTGTTCTGTCTTTGTTTCGGTGGTTCAGCATTTTGGTTCCATGTCTTTGTGGCTCGGAAGTCTACTGTTCTGGTTCTGTTCCTGCGGTTCGGCGGTCTGGTTCTATGTCTTTTTGGCTCGGCAGTATGTGGTTTTCAGGCTGACATGTACAATTTTGCAATCTATAGGTGTTTGTTTCCACTGTTTCAAAGGGGTTATCCCAAATCCGCACTATGGCTTGCTAGCAATTTACACGCTTCTATGTATGGTTTTTTGCATCACTGTAACTGGTTTTGCGCAATTGTAGGACAACTATGTTCTCCTAAAAGCATTCTTATGCTCTCGTCTGAGGCTTCTGCCTCTTTGTAACATTATTTTTATTTCCTATTAATAGAATTAGTCTTTACAAAGAAAAGAAAAAAATGTCTCTAAAAAACAATAATTTTTAACATGACATCAAAATAACCATTTTCAACATAAATATAACTAAGAAATTACACATTTTGAAAATTTTTTGCTAAAAAAGATATGTCAAAATCACAATTTTTATAGGAAAAAATTAACAAAAAATGCTTAAATAATAGTTTTTTTTATGAATTTCATGTCAAAATAATAATAATAATAATAATAATCATTGTTTTTTTCAAAAAATAATGATTAACACAAAAATTAATGCGAAAATCACATAATACAAATATTGAACACATAACAACATTAACTGAATGCTTATTCTTCTCATAAAATGTCAAAATCAAAATATTACAAGTATAACTAATTAATAGTTACAAAAAATGAGCTTGATTTCCAAGCATAACTTAAATTTAATCAACATATCACGTAATCCAAACTCTTCATCCTCTAGAGTTTCATCATTGTCTTCTTCCACAATATTTTATGCTTCATTTTGCTCATTTTTCTCTTCTCATCATTGGATCTTTGATGTCTGTGAATCTCCCAATGTATACCTTTGCAATAATTCTGTGTAATGGTGGTTGAGGTTCCTTTGCCTTTTTTTCCACACGTGATTCACTAAAACCCCCTTTCTTCAACCCAATTTCTTGCATTGCATGTGGAAGAAATTGAAGAGCATTAATTCTTTGCTGAATAAAATTGCATTGTACTGGATCTTTTTCAATGGCAATGCAATTTCTTCCTTTTTGAAGGCAACATGCTAGTGTTGTACCTAATTATCAAGCACAAAATAAATAATGAAGTAAATTAGTATAATGACATATAAATTAAGAAAGAAGATATTGAAATTCAATTCCATATAATAAAACTTACTCGAGCCAGAAAATAAATCCAGAACCGAGTCTCCTTCATTTGAACACATGTCTATAAGATAGTTAATCAATAACTGTGGTTTTTATTAAATGTTAGCTATCTCTCCGTTTGCTTCTTTGTCTTCATATGTTAGTTTTCTCAGAGCAGTATCATAAGCCAGTACTTGGCTATGGCTCTTTCCATCTACCTGATTAAAAAGCATAGACATATAGCTATCATCTTTTTCCCAACTATCAATATGAATGAACTCACAATCATTTATAAATGATTGATCTTCATGGTTAAGAAGATTTGACTTTTGTCTATAACATGAGAAAGTAAAATTTCAATTAACTTGTACATAAATGATTTTTTTAACATTAACCAAATATACATTTTCAACGTCTTACCATGTAAGTTACATCCTTGAGTTTGTTTTCCCCTTGAATCTTTGAAATAACATTGCCAATTGTGTGTCTGAATGAAGTGTCACAAATATCCATAATGGTGATGACGTGACTTCTAGAAATCCCGCAATCACTTTACTAAGAGCTTGATAAGTATAAGGGTCACTATCATAGTCAATGTTTGGTATATTGAAACCATGGGGAATATATGCAATAAATAGGGAATAATCCCTTTTAGGTATGAGTTTAGCAATGTCTTCACAGTCGCCTTGTATTACTTGATATTGAATAGTGTCAAGCACATTCCAAATGAAATGAGTAAAAGTTGGATCAAGTTCAACATTCCTAATATGTTGCTTCTTCAGTCTTTCGATCTTAATTTTTTCAATAAATGTTCAGAAACTATCTGGTGCTCCATTTGCATCCTTCCTCATCTTTAATAAAATAAATGAATATATGTATAAGTTATAAAATAAAAATACTATACATATGAATAAAAATGAATGTATAAATCAACATACTTTTTTAAATGCAAGATAAAAAAAAATAAAAAAAATTAAAATTAAAATTAAAATTAAAAATTAAAAATAAAACAAAATAAAATAAATTGATGTAGAACTTGAATCTGGATAGTTGCATACAATATCATCCCAACTATCTTCATTCAACAATTTAACCATTTGTTCTTGTGATTTCATGTAATATTTGTGACTGCATAGATAAAGTTTAAAAAGCTAATATAATGATATGTATAACAAATATTACCAAGAATAATATGTTATATTTAAAAGAAAATTATAATCTAGAAATAAGTAAAAATAATTCAACAAACTTACTTTTGAAATTCCTCAGACATTTCCTCCAATGATAGTTCCCCTAACCTCACATGAGATAATATTTTTTTGACAAGTTTTTCATCCTTCACTCCTTGCAATGCTCTCCAAGGTGTGATAGTCATATCTTTTGCAAGTTGCTTCATTTCAGGACCTGATTTACTGTTGCTACATATCAATGGTTTAGACCTTTTGGTCTTCTAGTTTTTAATGCCAATGTTCTCCCACATGCTAAAAATTTCATGAATCAATTCCCATATCTCTCCAGTTATAAATTCCAACGGGAAAATGTTATCAATACCTTTGAATAAATCAATATTTACTCTACCGCCTTTTGAATTGATTTTCTCCTCAATTTGGTAGCCTATTTCCATACAACATTCCTTTCGGAAATCTACAGTAACATTTATCTTATCCCCACCACATTTTTCTTCAAATTCACTAAGAATAAATCTAACCCTTTGGATGAAAGTCATAGACATCCTATATTCATTATAAGAATTATGATCCCATGCCATTAAATTTGTTTTTTGTATCTGACAAACCAACATAAATGATACATTTCATTGTTTCAAAACATGGGTTATTGGGATATTCCTCCATCAATTGTCTTTGAACTTCTACAGAATGGTCCCCCCCAAGCACATAATAATTGTATTCAAAACATTTTGACTTATCAAATTTTTCTTTGTTGAGAACTTGAACTAGATCAACAAGAAACACATAATTAACCACATGAGCATATGTATTGTACCTCATTAATGTCTTCAAGTTGTGAACATGCAGGTGGTGTGGCTTTTTGATTTGATATTTACATTGTCCTTCACTTGCCTTATAGATTTGTCTCACATTAAGCTGAAATTTATGAACACCCTCAATTAAGTTTCTCTTTGTCAAGTTCTATCAAATGGCATCTTTTTTTTGTTTTAATAATTCCATCCTCTAAATCAACTCTTGGTGTAATGATTTCTCTACTTTCTTTTGAAGTTTCACTAGGATCTTCACTGTTGGTAATTACTACTTGAGAATGTTCAACTTTACTTTTATTCCTCATAACATTCTCATCATTAGCTGAAACAAAATTATTCTTAGACATTGTTACTTTTGGTCTTTTACCACTCTTCTCCTTTCTAACATCAGTTCCAATTTCATCCTCAGTAATGGAAACATATTCTTCAATGTTAGTTTCAACTTCCTCATCTTCAAAAGTAACCTGTCTACCTTTGCTAGATTTATCCACTAGAGGCATTTTGTTTTTTTTGATCCCTTGGATGTAGTTTTGTAGCATCATGAATTACTACCTTTTTCTTGTTTGCCATATATTCTTCTAATACTAAGTAGAAACTGCTGACAACATTCATAATATCATGCTCTATGAAATAAATTCCTCACAACATGATTGAAACACTTTCAACAAAATTATGTCCAACAAAATATCACATGTCAATAAAAACTAAGTTATAAAAATATAATGAGACAGTTACAATAACGCAAAACACAATAAATAACAATACTTATTATATTTTGTGTAATCTCATTTATGATTTGTTTAGACAACTTTGTAGATGCCTTTCTTTGTCACACAATGAATATAATAATTGATATTTAATCATTTCATGTGACTTGGGCGGTTTTGTAAGTATATAAACAACTTCACTGTTTGGTACCGAACACATGCCTATGACCTTTCCCCACCACCTCATAAATTCCACTATCATTAGGTATATCAACATATAGATATATCTGCACATCTCTACTTTCTCTTTTTTCACATACCAAACATTTTATGGAAGTTTCACTTCTTTTGATTTTTTCGAGTATGAAATCGTCTTCTTATCATTTGAGGAACTTGAAATATTTGGAGCTATCAACTCAGGATTGGTTCGTTCAACAATGTGTTTTGAGGATCCACCTCTAAAGGTATTTGGTCCAGAAAGATTCACAAAAATCTTCTTTGATGCCTTATTCCTGCAAAAAAAGGCACATATATAAATCAGTAAATTACAAAGAAATAATAACTTAAATTAACAAACTAAATGATAAATGATAATTAATTTTGTAAAACATAACAATTACAAAAAAAAAATTAAAAATATAGCCCCTTTCCACCCCCTTCTGCCCCACTCCAGAAATCTGGGCTAGGCGCCAGCCTCCATACCCCACCCTGGCAGCCCAACGGCCACCCCCCACCCCCAAGTGATGCAACAGCCTGCCACCTGAGCTGCTTTTGGGCCACCAGGGTGGGGCGGGGGGCTAGCCACGACCCCTCCCCCACAGACCAATTGGGCCTTCTAGAGCATGATCGGGCCCACCACGCCCAATGTGGACACAATGGGTAAATATGTATCATTTAAATTTTTAATTTCTAAAAAAAAAATTCCTTAAACTTATTTAATTTTAAAACTTTCACACAACAAATAAAGAAACTAACCTTTCAAATGCGATAACCCTCTGTTGAATATGTTGTTGATAGAAATGTAGCTTCTCAACAAATTCACTCCAAGTATTTTAATGAACCTCGAAAAACCTTGATGTGATGTGAGGAATAGTGATAATGAAATTTATTATATGATGGAAATTACAGAATTGTTTTACCATACCATTAATGTGAGAATATTTTGTTTTTTTTTTTAAATTAACATGTAAATTTTGTTATGGCGATATAGAGAACTATGATAAAGTGAACATTACAGAATTTTTTTACAACACAGTGAATGTGGGATTAATTTGTTTTAGAAAGTATAATAAAAATTAAAAAAACATTCAATTGTCTAGTAAATATTATATAGTTTAAGTAATAAATTAATTGAGGTAAAAGATTTAGTTTAAAATTTTAATTTAAAAGATTTATTTCATAAGAAAATTTTAGTTAAATTTTTTCAATAAATTGTAGAATAAAATTATGGATGGATTACATGCAACGAAATTTTTGGAGGGAAATTTTCATTCTTTAAGATATATATTATCATTAGGAGAATCTACATTTGTATCATTCAACCTCTTCTGTTTGAAAGGCAAGGATTCTTTTTATAGCGAAGTTTTGCTTTGTGAAGCATCGACATCTTCGTTGCATAACAACTCTATTCATATTGATGAATATAATGGAAATTATACCACTATGGATAGAGAGTCAAATCTTCCACTTAGTCCTAATCCTAAGGACTATGAGAGCAGCACTGACGAAAGACGGAATGAATAATTTCAAATAAATAAAGAGCCAAGGTTTCCACTTAGTCCTAATCCTATGTATTATGAGAGGAGCATTGATGAAGAGCATGATTGAAGAATTTCAAAAGAATGGAGTGTCACGGTGTCCACTTAGTCCTAATCCTATGGACTATGAGAGTAGCAGCCATGAAGAGCATGACGAATAATTTCAAAAGAATGAAGTGTCATGGTGTCCACTTAGTCCTAATCCTATGAACTATGAAAGCAACAATGATGACGAGCATGACGAATAATTTCAAAAGAATGGAGTGTTATGACGTCCACTTATTCCTAGTCCTATGGACTATGACAGCAATAGTGCTGAAGAGAATGACGAAGAATTCCAAAAGAATGGAGTGTCATGGTGTCCACTTAGTCCTAATCTTATGGACTATGAGAGGAGCAGTGATGAAGAGCATGATGAATTTCAAATGAATAGAGTGTCTGGCGCAGGAATCAATTGCTTCAAGAAAATTTGAACAATCAACCCCACGTTTATTACTTCCCTTACAGTTCCTCCCGCTGCGCTTACTCTGATTCCCCTCTTTTAATAGCCCAATATTTATGTTTCACCTTCATTATAGTATTGCTCGTGATTCTTCATAGATCATAATACATTTAATCCAACGGTCCACATTAAATCGCAAAGTCACAAATCACTATAGTTTCAGGCCCTTTTTCCTTTGACAGTGAAGTGTTGTGATGCAATGGATCGTAATTGCATATCACAGTGTTTCCACAACTGGGGTTCCGATAATACACAAGCCTTCTTGCGATGCGAGATTTTGCAATCGCACTTCGCAACTCCTTATGAACGCTATTCGACCACACCCCACTGTCTATTTGTGATGCGATATTACGTTGATCGCATATCACAATTCTTCGAGGCTTGAGGTCTGCCCCTTGTGAACAAATATTTGCGATGCGATATAAGTGATCCAACGGTCAGTGAGGTTTCACACCATTGGTTGGAACGTGGATGAACGATTGAGATCTTAAACACTCAACACTGTTAATAATACAAAAGGTTGTGATTCCTATTAACTCTGTGTTTTATATCATAGAACATGAAGACAGAGAAATATTCAACTCCATCCCGAATACAAAGAAACAAAGGAAAACGAGGGATTTCCACAGATCTGATGTATAATCACACGCAAAATCAATATAATCATACACATGCATCAATTATTCATAATAAAAAATGGTTACAAAGTCTCGGCCTTGGCTCTATTACAGCGATTAAAACACCTCTATTTCAATCTGGAAATTTGCACTCTATTACTTGACTCTCACTTCACTCCATCCTCTCTCTCTCTACCCATCCTTTTACATTACATCTTTCTTCATTTTATCAATCCCATCCTATCTAACAACTTGATCCCTATTCTTAAACAATCTAATAGTCAAGTCACTATTTTCCAGCTATATCACACACCTATGCTAACAACTTATCTTTGAATCTAAAATAAGATAATTTCTACTTATTACAATAATGAAATACAACTCATTTCTTGAGAGATCCAACTGTATTGGTAGAAACTGACTTTTGACCACTTAGGTCAGTGAAATTCAACTTGTTTAGCCACAACATGTGAACCGAATTTCACATTGCTGGATAAGTCCAGCTGCTCTTACATCAGACTCCCAGGGAAGAAATAAATCATCCTTCAGACTTTCAGGGCGTTCTCCATACTTCTGCAACTCTGTTGTTGTTAACCAGCTAGCATCCTCTACTGGTTGTCCTTTCCATTTCACTAGATACTGAAAATAAGTATGTCCTCTCATTATTTTGGATACTCTTTCTCCAAAACAACTTCCACTTCTTTCTTAACAGTCTTTGGCATTTGTTCTTCCCAGTTCAAGGTTTGAACTTCATATTCTATAGTTTCCTCATGTAGCTCTGTCTCTGTCCCATTGCATGGATACAAATCTACAATACTGAAAACATGTGATATTCCAATCCCTTCTGGCAATTCAATTTCATATGCATTAGTTGAAAACTTTCTTACAATTCTACATCGTCCTATCTTTTTCATTTTGAGTTTATTGTAAGTCTTAGCAGGAAATATTTATTTTCTCAAATATACCATCACTAAATCTCCCACTTGGAATTCCTTCTCTCTTCTTTTCGTATCTACTCTCTGTTTGTCTTTACCACTGCTTTCCTGCAATCTGCCTTTGACATCTTCTTGTAGTCTCTGCATCTTCTCTGCAAACTCTTCAGCTCTTGCACTTCTTGTCTCCTGTTTACCCAAATTTCTGAGCTCATACACACCTCTTGGATTCATTCCAAAAACAATCTAAAATTGACTCATTCCAGTACTTCGGTTTGGAGTGTCATTATAAGAAAACTCAGCCTAAGCTAGTGCTAAATCCCACTGTTTAGGATTTTGATACACTAAACTTCTCAATATGTTTCCTAAGCTCCTATTTACTACTTCGGTCTGTCCATTTGTTTGAGGGTGGTATGCTAAACTGAAACTGAGGTTAGCTCCTAATTTCTTCCAAAGAGTTATCCAGAAATGTCCTACAAACTTTGTATCTCTATTAGACACAATACTTATAGGCAATCCATGTAATATTACAATTTCTGAAAAAAAATAGATTAGCTATATGTGTTGCATCACTAGTCTTCTTACAAGCAATGAAATATGCCATCTTGGAAAATCTGTCTACCACAACATAAATGGAATCATTCCCTCTTTGAGTTTTTGGTAATCCCAAAACAAAATCCATGCTAACTACATCCCACGGTCAGTCTAGTATTGACAATGGCTGATACAATCCTATGTTCTGACTTCTCCCCTTAACATGCTGACATATCCTGCACTTCTCAAGAAATATCTTAACATCAATCTACATTTTTGGCCAATAATAAAAAGCATTCGCTTGAGCAAAGGTTTCATCTTGTCCAAATTGACCAGATAATCCTCCACTATGTTTTTCCTTTATTAAGTTTTCCCTCATAGAACATTTGGGAATACACAACTTGTTGCCTTTAAACAATAAGCCCCCTTGGATGAGATAATCTAACAATTGACTTCTGTTATGAACTATTGGACTTTGAATTGCTCTATACATATCTTTGAAATATGCATCATCTTTGTACATTTCAATCATTCCTTCAAATCCTACAACACCAACTTTGAATTCTTGCACAATAAAACTTACCCTGCTCGACACATCAGCGACTTTATTCAACTTACCATTTGTGTGATTTATCACAAAAGAAAATCTTCGCAAAAATTCAACCCACTTGGCATGCTTCTGGTTCAATTTTGGTTGGTTGTTTATGAACTATAATGCATGATTGTCAGAATACATTATAAACTCTTTCGACAGAAAACAATGTCTCCATTTTTTAAAGGCTTGTACAATAGCGTAAAAATCTTTATCGTAAGAAGAATACTTCTTCTTTGCTTCATTCAATTTCTCGCTGAAGTACACTTTCGGTCTTTATTCCTAACTTAGAACTGCACCAACTACAACTCCGCTAGCCTCTGTTTCAACTTGAAATACTTTTTCAAAATGAGGCAAAGCTAAAATCGATTCCTCTGTGATTTTCCTCTTTATCAATTTAAAATTATTGTCTACTACTTCTATCCACTTGAACGGTTGTTTGGTCTCCTTAATTGTTTCAATAATTGGTGCACAAATTTGACTAAAACCTCTGATAAAGTTTATGTAAAAGCTTGCAAGACCATGGAAGTTTCTTACCTCAAATATATTTCTAGGAATAAGTCAGTTCTAAATTGCTTGGAATTTCTCTGGATCCATTTTCAATCCTTCCTTAGAAACTACAAATCCTAAGTAAATTAATTCTTCTTTCATGAAACTACATTTCTTCAGATTTATGAGTAGGTTTATTTTTTTGTTGCAGAGTTCTTAAAACCAATTTAAGATGCTCTAAATGTTGTCCCTTAATTTTACTAAAAACTAGAATATCATCAAGATAAACAATAACAAGCTTGCCTGCATATTCCTTCAAGACTTTGTTCATAAATCTCATGAATGTGCTAGGTGCATTAGTGAGTCCAAAAGGCATCACTAACCACTCATATAACTCACTGTTTGTTTTAAATGTAGTCTTCCATTCATCTCCTTCTCGAATTCTCATTTGATGATATCCACTCTTTAGATATATTTTAGTAAAATACTTTGATCCACTCAAACAATCCATTAAATCATCCATATGTGGCAAAGGAAATCTATCCCTAATTGTGATCTCATTTATGGCTCTGGAATTTGTGCACATATGCCATTCACCTCCTTTCTTTAGACTGAGTACTGTTGGTACAACACATTGACAAGACTTTCTTTGATTAGTACCTTATCCATCAGTGCCTACACTTGCCTTCCAACTTCTACATTCTCTTGAGTTGTCAATCTGTACGTTGCTTTATTTGGCAAAATCGTCCCTAGTATTAGATAAATATGATGACTAATACTCCTGATTGGTGGAAATGCTTTTGGAAACTCATCCACCAGAATATCAGCAAAATCATTTAATATATTTTTGATTTCTTGAGGTAAATCATCTAAGTTTGTGGAAGTTAAAATTACCTTCAGTCTCCCTGTTGTGGAGGTAAATCCCCTCTGCGGACAGAGGCGATCCCTACTAGTCCAAACAAGGTCTAGCAACAATCAAACAACGCTAACACGCAGGTTCCTAATTACGCATAAAAGACCAATGATGAAGGCCTACCTGGATTCCAACGCTAGTAATTGTAGAAGAGTTGATGCTCCCGTTCCTTTGCCTCGGCTGGTCACGATCCTCACGATCCTCGTGTACGGACACCTGCACATGCAAAGAACGATACAAACACAAGCATAAAATCCAGTGGATGTAACTATATATCAGTCAGAAAGGATATAACTCAAACATCATCATAAGGACATTAAGAGTGGAACCATAATGATAGTCGTCTATTATTAATAAACAAAGAAGAATACAACCATAGTTCTGACGTCAAATCTTTCCCAAGAGGGTCCAGCTAGCAGGTCTCTTAAGCATTCACCCTTGGAGGTAGATCTCCCAAGACAAAAGCTCTCTCTCACACAAGTTCACACAAGAAAGAAACATTTCACAACCTTCCTTAAGCTCCCTAGCAATCGCACACTTGTCACACCAGCTACCTATCAAACTCAAACACTAGCAGCAACACTCCAAGCACTATGAATTCCAATCTAGCTGCTCATGGCAATGGTAGAGGCTTAAATAGGAGAAGGAGTCTCCATGAATGGTGGGAGGATGAGCTTGTCTCCAAGGAAGGTGGCTCAAATGACGAAACAGACATGTCAGAGAAGGGAGGGTGACATTTACAAGGCCAACAACTAGGTCTGGAGTCATCTGGAAGGCCGGCTGTTAGAACAAACTCGCCCAAACTGGATCAGTGCGGGTTCAGAATTGCACTGGGGCGCTGACATCGCTGCTGAATAATAGAGAAGGTCATGTCAGCACGATCAGATATGAATAATAGATGCGCTGTCTCATGAAATTCGACTAGCGCGGGAATCACGTGTACTTCCGCGCTGGAAGTGCATTCGGTCTGTTATGGAGTGCCCATCAGCGCGGTTATTTTGACAACAGTCGCGATGATGCAGAAACTTTGGCAAAGTGGGTCATTTAGCAACATTAGAGAGCATGAGCATGAGTAATTTGGTCCCATGACACAGTAGGAACACTGACAGGGAGACAGTGACAAATTACTGTGTAACAGATGCACCCTAAAGCCTGAAGCCGAGAGAGTGGGAGGGGTGAAATGCTTTACGAAACTGGCTGAACTGGAACACCACCAGGAAGAACCTGCACGTATGTACAACTAATATCTCTGATAATCAATTACATGTAGTCTAGACATGGGCGCAACCATCCAAAAGACATACAAAATAGGTCTGTGGCATGGACGCAACCACCCAGCTAATGAGACCATGATGATAATAAAGGTATGGTCGCAGCCATCCATTAACAGTCATGTAATGATCATAATAATCGACAAAATCACAGCCTGGATTTCAATAGACAAAACCCAGGGTCTTGCGCTCCATCTCGACCCGAACAAAGTACAAGTCTAAGCATGTGAATATAGGAGTTGAAGTCGAACATGCAAGAACATCATCTGGTTACCAGTCAATGCTGAAAACTGTTAACAGACGCGAGAGGTACCACCAATAATGACAATGGTCCTTAAGGTACTATAGGTACAATCCACGGCATGTGAAACAATGAGCTGGCGTCGAACACCCGCAGAATCATCCGATCGAAGGCCAATGATGAAAACCTCGCGTCGAACACGAAGAACCTGCCATTGAGGCATGCAGGCTCTAAGGCACCTGAAGGGAGTCCCTAGGTCAACGTCCTGGATAATGAGCTGAAGTCGACAGGAAGTGACCTTGATCGAAGGTGGGCCATAATGTTTCCCACATCATCGACACGAGACAGAGAAGGATAAGACATTTTGTGTGAGGTACCAGAGGAAGGTTGAGTTTTCTTGCAGAGGTCAACTTCTCTTGAACATATCGGCGGCACGACAGTGGACTTGGCAGTATTGATATTCAAATGAGCAGAGGTCATGGTGACAAGGCAATGAGCAGATGAGAGGTCAAATAGGATAACCCAAACCCAGGGAGGCAAGTGTAAAACAAGATGAGAGGTGCCCACCCAGACACGAATAGAGACAAGTGCCATGTTCAAGAGCGACATACTGCCAACACGACAATAATTATGGGTCCATTTTCCCCACCATTTCTGGCGAGTACCCCGATTATTTTTAACAAGCTTGATGGGGATAGCATATGCTTGTAAGGCGTCATTATGACAGAATCCGATGTCATTAAGTTTTAAAGAGCTTGACAAAGGAATAACTCGGCGTCTTTTCCTGTTTAGAGAGTCTGAAAAGACAGCAGAAAAGAAAACTCCAGGGGAGTCATTTTTCATAAAGTTGTGTCTCCCGAGCCCGAAAAAGTATAAAACAATGCTCAAAAGAACCGCTTGATCATTACGATCGAGGAGTACTTTTCATATGTAGTGACATCGACCTGAAAAAGTAAAAAAGCGATCGATATCACCTCGCTTCGTAACCATTAACGAACCTGAAACGACAAGGGTCCGACGATCTTTTCGTTTTTACATGGTCGGAAAAGGGTTTAAAGATGACCGCCTCTTATTTATGTTTAACGAGTCAAGAGAAAAAACTCGGCAATCTTTTCATCTTTAAACAGTCAGAAAAGAGCTGAAAGCAGACCTCCATTTTTATTCTATTTAACGAGTAAAAAATGGAAAATACTCGGCAATCTTTTCATATTTTACGAGTCAGAAAAGAGCTTAAAGCTGACTCATCCTAGAGGAACGAGTGGTATAAAGGGTAGCAACTGGTTCCGGCAATGGTGGAACTGCTCAAAACATGTAATGGTCAAGAGGCTGGCTAATAAAACCACTCATCGTTGCGGTTCCTCAAGAAAGGAAAAACAACCAAGTGAAAGCATATGATCAACCAAAGAGATGGCGGCGATGGAATGAAAACAACCAAGGCTCATCTAGCAGAATTCAGCGAATAAAAATGGCAATCACGAGATGTAAATCGGGTATGGGTTCATTTTTACACAAGCTTGAACCATGGAGAACTTTACTTGGATTCAGTTTCATGTTTACAGAAGCTTGAAATGAAAAACTATGCTTGTTATAAGTTCGCATGCCCCCAGCATAATGACGCAAATCGAGGTACATGCCCCCCAAGCTTCATTGCATTCAACGAGGTGGATGGAATGAAGGTTCACTTTCGAGATCTGGGAAAGACTCGACTTGGATTTTACGAGATCTTAATCAAAGACTCGAGTTGGAAAGGGAGTTGTTTTAATTTTGTAATGAGGTTGACACAGTAAAAGAACTATCCTCATAACCCTTGTTTCATTTTTTAACGAGCTTGACAGAAGATCGAACTATGCTCGACACATGTGTTTCGTTTTTTAACGAGGTCGTCACAAGATCAAAACTATCCTCGGACACCTAGTTTCATTCTTTAAGGAGCTTGACACAGGGAAACGAACTATGCTCCATCAAACCTAGTTTCATTTTTTAAGGAGCTTGACATCGGAAAGGAACTATGCTCCACCCGAACTTCATCATAATGAATAGAAAGTTGGGGCTTCCAAGATTGCCACTCCCTGTGGAAGGGAAACATCTTGGAAGTTAGGGCCCAATGCCCCCAGGACACTATGCACGATGGCGGCATCACTGGATCCAGGCATGGGATAGGTGGCCACGTAGTTGATCTGTGGTGGGGTAGATGCAACTGGTGGATGAAAACTAGGAGGGGACGACAACGACGCAGGAGGCATCGGGGGACTAACGAATGACACTTGATCGATAGTCACAATTCTTCCATCGTGCGGAAAGAAAACCACACGGAAAAGCGAAGAAACGAGGACCCCCATGGCATAAACATAGTCGCGACCAAGGAGAAGACTAAAGTCTAAAACACCTTGGGTAACCAAGACGTCTATATAGATGGTTTTGCCTCCCAAAGTAATAGGGAAATTCTGGAGAACTCCTAGAGATGGACAGGCTCCTCCGTCGAAGGCCAACAGATTCTGAGTGACTGGCCCAAGCTGCGGGGAACCTAAAGCTTGCCAAGTAGTGTACGGCATAAGACTGACAGACACCCCTTCATCCAAAATAGTGCCAGGTACTGCCTTAGCACAGGCATGTACTGTGATCTGGAAAGGCATATGGGATGGAAGGCGACCGGCAATCAGGCGATTCCAATCAAAGGAAGCGACCAGACTACTTGGTGGGGGAATCGTATGATTTCCCCCATGTGCTAAAGGAACTGAAGGAGAACCTTTGGGAGTAGTTGGGTTAGGAGAGTCATTTCGGGACTCTGGAGAATCTGAAGAGACGAGAAGAACATGGGCGTGATTCTCTTTCGAAACAGAGTGAGCGAGCGGCGGACTCGAGTCGACACTCTTTCCGACCAATGGTTGGTCTGCAACAGGCTGGGGACAACCGGGTTTGGGAAGAGGGGCCTGGACAAGAGAATAATTTGAAGCAATCTCTTTGTCAGCAGGGGGACAATCTACAGCTACAGAGAGACATTGATAGCCAATGGGAAGTTGGGGTGAAGGAGCTGCAAGACTTTCCAAGACAACGGAGGCTTTATCCAAGAGTGGACAAAGGTGAAGGGGATGATTGCCTTCACAAAGTCTACAGGGGATTCGAATCTTTCCTTTCCCTTACCATTCCCAACTGAGAAGGTAGCATCGTCGTGAGCTTCAGAGGATTATGAGGGGTGGGCTGGATCGTGAGACCATACTTCTAGTACCCTGGGAATGCTAGGACAATCGCGAAGAAGATGGTACTCCTGGCATAATCGACAAGGAAACTTGACCTTCTGCCGAGGAGCAGAAGGTGGCTCGACTTGAGTTGGATTTGGAACAGTCACTGCACTTTTAGCCTCTCGCTGATGAGACCTCTTCTTCTTCGTCTTCTTCTTCTTCTTCTTAGCCACCTGGTTACTTGAATCCAGATTTTCACCAGGCGAAGTAGAAGACGAGGACGTAGAAATAGGCGAAGAAGGGGAGAGGTCCACCTTAGAATCAACATGATGTTGTTCGGGTGGAGGAACTGATTGACCAGCAGTTGAGACAGTAGGAACCAGAGAGGTTGAGAACAACCAAACACGCAACCCAACAGTTAACCCAGGAAGGGACAACGTTGCCATGTAAGGAGCGCCAACATTTCCTAAAGGAGGGAAATGACCAGGATTCCAATCAGAGGGGATGCCTGGGTTGGTAAACTCCGGAAAAGTTGCCATCACAAATGAGAAAGAACCCTACTCAAACTAATGCAAACAAGATCTAACCGGGTAAATGTGAACGTGGTCGAATAAATTTTAAGACGCAAGGACATAACTTGACCTTTTCATTTTTTAAGAGTCAAGAAAAGGACAAAAAGATGACTCTAGTCGCCTTCGAATGTTTAATGAGCCTGAAGTGACAAGTGCTCAAGTGAGCCTTTTCTTTTAAGGAGTCTGAAAAGGATCAAAAGTGACTACTCTGGAGAGACTAGGCAAAGGGTTTACCAAAAAAATACGCAAAATTGCATATACACCTTGGCAGTCATATGAAAACCAAGGACTTCCCGTACGGCAGTCAATCTTCCTAAATGTTGTGTTCGGTGCGTTACGGCTTGTAAGGTGGCAGACATGGCTTTTTGTGGATAAAGGATGATAAGCTAGTGGGGTCTCCCCTATATACGCAACGGTATGTGGGAGCTCAAATCTGTGCTAGACCACTATCGAGTCACAAAAGGAGGAATCACCCAACCGTAATGTGAAACAACAGTGACTAGGTTTAACGACGCCGGAGCACGTCTCTAGCCTAGACCTCTAAACAGTGAGCGTTATGTTCCAATGCATTTTTAAGTTCATTCAGTTCATTTTATGGTTGACCTTGAATTAGGTTTTGGTTTTCAGGCCCTACCGTATGAAATCTCCCAAAATCGCTTAAATGCAAACTATATGCCAAAATATGTCGTTCCATTCGATGAATGCTAATTACGAGAGAGTTAGAAGGCTTTCATACAAACGAAATGATCACAAAACAACAAATAGTTTCTCTAATGCAGCTAACAGAAATTCACAATCTTTTCCTTAAGATCACTAATCATTAATCAAAATGAAAAGCTTCTAGTTCTCATTAACAAAGCAAAAGAGATTTTTTTTTGTTGATGGCAAAGTGCATTAAACAAACTTTTGAGAAATAATAACAAATGAATGTGTAAAGAACCGGTTGACCACAAACAACTGTGATCTGTGTCCGGGTAGTGAGAAGTAATCGAAACAATGTGAAGACTGGTTCAATAACAATCACCTAAACAACCAAGCAAAAGCAAGCAAAGAGGAAGGTTTCAAAAAACCAAAAGCAAGCAGTAAACGAACCTTTGTAAGCGAGTAACCAAGCAAAGCTGATCCAAAGAAATTGGAATGACAAAACTAGGTCACAAGACACAAAAAGCAAGATTCGCTCAACAAGCCTTCACAAGAAAGTGCTTCAATCTTCAGACAATGGAAATCAAGTCATAAACCAAGTGAAAACAGCAGGGGATAGCAAAACCAACAGGCTTAGGAGGCAGAATTGAAGAAATTAAAATCTACAGGTAACAACGCGGGTGATACACAGCAACAATGCGCTGATCAGAAACCACGCGTAGCAACAAAGCGCTGTCAGCGCAGAAGTACACGGCTTAATCGCGCTGGTTCGATTTTCAGAACCGTCGCGACTATTCAGTGTATAAACGCGATGATCAAGAGGTAACAGAAAGGGCTATGCGATGGCAGCGCGACTGTTTTATTATAAACCGCGCTGAAGCTAAAAAACAGGCACAATCAAGCCAAAAACTCCCAAACCAAGGCAATCACTCTTTAAACAATCAGGGCACCTCCCAGACCGAACCAGGAAATCCAAAAACAGAGAACTAATCCCCAAACTTTGAAAAGAGAGCAAAAAATCAAACTCAAGGAAAAAATGAACACAAAGAGATAGAAACCAGCTCCAAGCTGTTCAGTTCGTAAACCAAACCAGAGATGGATTGAAGTGGCTTTGATCTACTTCGCTAATGCAGAGCAATAGCGTTTCGAAGGCTATCTGGCCGTGCTTCAGGCTCCGTCTAAAGTTTACAAATCAAACAACAAGGTAAAAAAACTCCCCAGTGGAGTCGCCAAATTGTTGTGGAGGTAAATCCCCTCTGCGGACAGAGGCGATCCCTACTAGTCCAAACAAGGTCTAACAACAATCAAACAACGCTAACACACAGGTTCCTAATTACGCATAAAAGACCAATGATGAAGGCCTACCTGGATTCCAATGCTAGTAATTGTAGAAGAGTTGATGCTCCCGTTCCTTTGCCTCGGCTGGTCACGATCCTCACGATCCTCATGTACGGACACCTGCACATGCAAAGAACGATACAAACACAAGCATAAAATCCAGTGGATGTAACTATATATCAGTCAAAAAGGATATAACTCAAACATCATCATAAGGACATTAAGAGTGGAACCATAATGATAGTCGTCTATTATTAATAAACAAAGAAGAATACAACCATAGTTCTGACGTCAAATCCTTCCAAAGAGGGTCCAGCCAACAAGTCTCTTAAGCATTCACCCTTGGAGGTAGATCTCCCAAGACAAAAGCTCTCTCTCACACAAGTTCACACAGGAAAGAAACACTTCACAACCTTCCTTAAGCTCCCTAGCAATCACACACTTGTCACACCAGCTACCTATTAAACTCACACACTAGCAGCAACACTCCAAGCACTATGAATTCCAAACTAGCTGCTCATGGCAATGGTAGAGGCTTAAATAGGAGAAGGAGTCTCCAGGAATGGTGGGAGGATGAGATTGTCTCCAAGGAAGGTGGCTCAAATGACGAAACAGACATGTCAGAGAAGGGAGGGCAGCATTTACAAGGCCAACAACCAGGTCTAGAGTCATCTGGAAGGCCGGCTGTTAGAACAAACTCGCCCAAACTGGATCAGCGCGGGTTCAGAACTGCACTGGGGCGCTGACATCGCTGCTGAATAATAGAGAAGGTCATGTCAGTGCGATCAGATATGAATAACAGATGCGCTGTCTCATGAAATTCGACCAGCGCAGGAATCACGTGTACTTCCGCGCTGGAAGCGCATTCGGTCTGTTATGTAGCGCCCATCAGGGCGGTTATTTTGACAACAGTCGTGATGATGCAGAAACTTTGGAAAAGTGGGCCATTTAGCAACATTAGAGAGCATGAGCATGAGTAATTTGGTCCCATGACACAGCAGGAACACTGACAGGGAGATAGTGACAAATTACTATTTAACACTCCCTATGACAGCAAAACGCATTTCTTCACCTTTCCCAATCTCTTGCAATAGCTCCTTTCCACTCATCAGCATAACACTATTTCCAGGTTCTCCTTTGGCATCGTCATCCTTCAATGGTAGCAATGCATGTTTAGTTCCATCCTTCTCCAGAGTATAAGTGTTTCTCCTCCCATCATGAATAGATTTCTGATCAAACTGCTATGGTCTTTCCAACAATACATGGCATACATCCATTGGCATTACATCGCATAATATTACATCCTCATACGAACCAATTTGTATTTCAACCTTGCATTGTTCTATCACAATGATCTGATGTCCTTTCTGCAACCACAACACTTTGTAAGGAGTAGGGTGTATTGTATTCACTAATCCGAGTTTGTCCACCATCTCTGTAGAAACAAGGTTATCAGTACTTCCACTGTCAACTATAACTTTACAACACTTACCTTTGGATTTATAGGTATTTCTGAATAAATTCTTCCTCTTCGCTGGTTCTTCAATCTCTTTCTTTGTCTTAAGCAATGTCCTTCTCAACATTAGGGATTCTCCTACTTTATGATATTCTTCCTTTTCCATAATTCAAGGTGTTTCTGGCTTTGCCTCAGGCACATTCTCATTCCTTTGACTTTCTGGTTTATTATGAGGGCAATCCCATGACACATGTCCCCATTCTCCACATATGTAGCACCAAATATCTCCACCTAAGTCTCTTCCTTTGGGCGTAAATCTTCCTCTATTAAAATCCCATCTCTGTGGTGGTCTGCCACTTGAACTTCCTGCTTCATGTTGATGTTGTTGTCCCCTTGGTTTGGTAGTTCCTCTACCTCTTACTGAGCTTCTTCCTCTATTCCTCTGATTTTGTTTTCTCAACATCTTCTCCTCTGCCTTCAAACTTGCTTGATAGGCATCCTCAATAGTCTTCAGACTTAACAAGTTGATCTCATCTTGTATGTCATATCTTAAGCCATTGATATATCTGGCTACCTTCTCCATGTCATCTTCTGCATTGCCTGCTCTAATACTCAGTCTATAAAACTATTCTGTGTATTCTTTAACAGACATTCCTTTTTGCCTTAAATTTTGAAACTATTTAAAAAGATTTAACTAATAATCTTTAGGCATAAATTTGGCTTTCATCTTACTTACCATTTTGTCCCATTGCTTGATCTTCGACTTTCCTTTTCTTGTTCTCGGTAGCTGTAGCTCGTCCCACCAAATAATTGCATGACCCTTCAATCTGGTAACTGCAAATTTCACCTTCTTCTTGTCATCAACTTCCTCTTCATAGTCAAAATATTTGTCTAATGATCTGATCCAATCCATTAGCTCTTCTACAGTGAGACTACCTTTCATACGTAGAAATTTCGACCTTTGGATTTCCTCCTACTTTCGCCAGCATCTTAATAACTCTGGTAGTTTCATTTTCCTCCTCTTCTTCTTCTTCAGAATATTCTTCTTTAGCACTGTCATCCCCTTCATCAAGTGTTCTTCTCTGAGCAGTCTCAATTGTTTCCATCCTCATACGTAGACTTCGAATCTCCTCTAGTAGAACTGTATTTGCTTCCTGTCTTCCTCGACCAATGCCAGCTCCTCTCCTCGATGGCATTTTTACTGTAATCAACCTTAATCTCTCTGTGCTCTGATACCACAAATTATGCATGAATCAATTTCTTCAAGAAAATCTCAACAATCAACCCCACATTTATTACTTCCCTTACAGTTCCTCTCACTACGCTTACTCTCATTCCCCTCTTTTAATATCCCAATGCTGATGTTTCACCTTGATTATAGTACTACTCGCGATTCTCCATAGATCATAATACATTTAATCCAACGGCCCAGATTAAATCCCATAGTCACAAATCACTATAGTTTTAGGCCTTTTTTCCTTTGGCAGTGAAGTGTTGTGATGCGATGGATCACATATCGCAGTGTTTCCACAACTATGGTTTCGATAATATAGAAGCCTTCTTATGATGCGAGATTTCGTGATCGAACTTCACAACTCCTTGAAATCGCGATTCAACCACACCCCACTGTCTATTTGCGATGTGTATTATGTTGATTGCATATCGCAATTCTTCGAGGCTTGAGGTCCACCCCTTGTGAACAAATATTTGCGATGCGATATAAGTGATCCAATGATCGATGAGGTTTCGTACCATTGGTTCGAACGTGGATCAACGATTGAGATCTTAAATGCACAACACTATTAATAATACAAAAGGGTGTGATTTCTATTAACTCTGTGTTTTATATCGTAGAACATGAAAACAAAGAAATATTCAACTCCGTCCCGAATACAAAGAAACAAAGGAAAATGAGGTATTTCAATAGATCTGATGTATAGTCACACACAGCATTAATATAATCATACACATGCATCAATTATTCATAATAAAAAATGGTTACAAATTTTCGGCCCTGGCTTTATTACAGTGATTAAAAGACCTCTGTTTCAATCTGGAAACCCGCACTCTATTACTTGACTCTCACTTTACTCCATCCTCTTTCCCTCTACCCATCCTTTTACATTACATTTTCTTCATTTTATCAATCCCATCATGTCTAACAACTTGATCCCTATTCTTAAACAATATAACAGTCAAGTCACTTTTTTCCAGCTATATCACACACCTATGCTAACAGCCTATCTTTGAATCTAAAATAAGATAATCTCTACTTATTACAATAATTAAATACAACTCATTTCTTGAAAGATCCAACCCTTTCGGTAAAAACTGACTTTTGACCACTCAGGTCATTGAAATTCAACTTGTTTAGCCACAAAATGTGAATAGATTTTCACATTGTTGGCTAAGTCCAGATGCTCCTCCATCAGTGTCACAATGTCCATTTAGTCCTAATCCTATGGACTATGAAAGCAATAGTGATGAAGAACATGATGAAGAATTTCAAAAGAATGAAGTGTCATAGTGTCCACTTCTTCCTAATCCTATGGACTATGAGAGCAGTAGTGATGAAGAGCATGATGAAGAATTTCAAATGGATAGAGTGTTACAGTGTCCACTTAGTCCTAATCCTATGGACTATGAAAGCAGTAGTGATGAAGAACATGATGAAGAATTTCAAATGAATATAGTGTCACTGTGTTTGTTAGGTCCCTATAATACTAGTGATTCCCCCATTACTATTGTCATTGTATCCCTTATTTTTATTATTGTGCCCCATAGAATCCCACTATTGTTATTTTTGTGCCGTTATATTATCACTGTTAGGTCGGTTTGGTTATACTGTGACCCCTTAGACTCCCATATATAGAAAGGAGGTTTTATCATTTTTATCATCCAAGAATTGTTCATTTGTGTAATGTAAAGGAGCTTTCCCCCTCGAAGATGCTCAATTCTAAGGCATTGATATATCTTTTCTATCTTTTTGTGAGATGGTTTCATAACATTTGGTATTAGAGCTTTCGATTCTAGGGTTTCGCTGCTCCAAATAGGTCATCGTGGAATTTTCACTATAACGTCTTTTCTGCAACGTTTCAAAAGCGAAAAAAAACCCATTTGAGATGAAATATTGATAAACCTCAACCCCTAATTCCATATCTTGTGTCACTTATTTTCAGAGATATGATATGAGAAAGTTAGGGTTTGTGGAAGCTCCATAATTTCATCTAAAACAGGTCACATGGAATGTTCACTATAAAGCTTTCTCTACAAAGTTTCAAAAGAAAAAAAAAACCATTTGAGAATAAATTGGTCTAAACCTCGGCTCCGATGTTCACATCCTGTCTCGCTATATTTTCGGAGATATAACCTTAGGAATTTAGGGTTTTTGTAGACCCCCGAATTACATTAAACAAGTCACCTTGGGAAAATCGTCACAACTTTCTCTCTGAGCATCAGATTGAATTTTCATAAAAATTTGCAAAAAGAGGATGGATTGTTTTTTTTTGGGTACCATTTTTAGAACCTAAAGTTGAAACAGTGACCCGCAGCATGTCGTACAAGTTCACTCTACTAAACAAGTCTATCCTCAGGTTATCGTGGGAGATTTGGCATAACTCTTCATTGGAGAATCCAACCTTGATCATACTTACAAAGTTAGAAATATTACTCGTAGGGCTACTGCAGGGATAAATTTCAGACCTTGGAGATCCAAAATTATAGAAATACATCAGATTCAATATCAAGCTCCTACAAAGTGGAAAAAAAGGTGTGTAGTTTTTTTTTTAATTTTCGCATAATTTGGATTGAAAAATTAGCTTGAAGGAATTCAAAAGGCATAGTGAAGCATTATTATCGGTAATTGATGCATTATTATTACCTAGTAAGAAACCTGAAAGCTCTATCATGACTCATGAAGAAGAGGAAGAAATGCAACATCATATATCAAAATTACGAGACCAAGTGCAACAAATGTCACTCGCACAAAAAGTAACAAAATCTAAGCTGGATGGTTTTAAGAAAGATGTAGAAGCTAAGATTATCGCATGGAAGCTAAGATGGATGGTTTAAAGAAAGGCATAGAAACTAAGATGAATGATGTGGAAGCTGAGATGGACGATGTGGAAGCTAATATGGACGATTTGAAGACAGATTTGAAGACGAATTTGAAGACAAGCATGGAAGATTTGAAGATAGATTTGACAAATTTTCTATAAGAAATTTTTACTAATGGAGAAAGGGTAGTAAAGTAAACTCATGATGAGAAAAAAATAAATGTTAATCATGATTTCATAGACTCTTACATTGGATCAAAGAACCACCATGTTCCAAAGATCGATATGAGGAAGTTTGATGGCATGGATCCCGAAACATGGATACTACAAATGGAGCAATTTTTCGATCTCCATAATGTGAAAAACACACAAAAGGTACGCATTGCAACTTTATATTTGGAACCAAATCAGTTTGTATGGTATCGATGGATTTTCTCTCAAAAACAAATTGTCACTTGGGCTATTTTTACAGATGAAATGATAGCACATTATAAGGATACAAAAAGCAACACTTTTTTTTGCCAATTAATAAATCTCAAAAAAAAGGGTTCTATGATGGAGCACATTGAGGACTTCCAAAAATTGAATATAAGGGTAAAAGATATTCCAGAGGAGCATTGGATTGATGTGTTCATAGGGACTTTAAAAGATAACATCGAACATGAGGTTCACCTTTGGGATCCAGATTCATTGGAGAAGGCATTCAGGTTGGCAAGAAAAATTGAAAGAAAAATTATGGCAAAAAAGAAGCCTACCACTCACAATTATAAAGATGTAAGTGTTGCTACCCCTAGCCATTCACAACCTACAAGGTTGACACCACAACAATTTGAAGAAAAAAGAGAAAAAGGGCTTTGTTACAGTTGTGATAGAAAATACACTAAAGGTCATAAGTGTGCTGAGGAGAAATTGTTTTACATAGATTGTGAAGAGGAGGTATAAAATAAATAGGAAACATAAAAAGAAGAGGATATACACGAGGAACAAAACCTAGAAAAAGAAGAAATGAATCCGACCATATCTTGTAATGCATTGACTGGAATTACCACTCCTCAAACTATCAAGATAGAAGGGCATATCAGGAAGAAAAATGTAATAGTGTTGATTGATTCATGAAGTACCCATAGTTTTATTCATTGTAAGATATCCAAGGAATTTAATTGCTTCCTATATCCAGCACTAGAGTGTCAAGTGATGGTTGCATGTGGAGGAACCATAAATTGCTCAGGAAAGTGTCATAATATCAATCTATCCATGGAAGAATATGTATTGAATATCCCAATGCTTTCCATTCCAATGGGTGGTGTTGATGTTGTACTAGGAGTCCAATGGCTACGATCCTTGGGTATAACAGTTTTTAATTTTCAAGAACTTTTCATGAAATTCTCTACAAAATAAAGGAAGTTGAATTAATAGGTATCATGGGGAAATCGGGAAAGATGATTAGCTCTAATAGAATGACAAAGCTTCTAAAGAAAGAACAACGAGGCATAATTGCACAATTATGTACACTAGAGGTTCCCACATTGAAATCATCCATTTCTCCAGATCTCCAAAAAGCCTTGGACAATCATTCCAAGGTATTTGAGACTCCCAAAGGCCTCCAACCTATTCATGATCATGATCATGCTATCAATTTGATTACAAGAAGTGTTCCTCCAAACATCAAGCCTTACAGATATCCCTATGTCCAAAAGAGTGAAATTGAACGTATGGTTGCAGGAATTCTAGAGGCTGGTATAATTCAACCTAGTCAAAGTTCTTTCTCTACTCTAGTAGTATTGGTTCACAAGAAGGGTGGATCATGGAGCATGTGTCTAGATTATAGGGAGCTCAAAAAGCTCACTATTAAAGATAAATTTCAAATTCCTATCATTGATGAATTATTGGATGAATTGCATGGATCAATTTACTTCACCAAGTTGAATCTTTGTTCAGGATATCATCAAATCAGAATAAAGTCTGAAGACATTCCAAAAACAACATTTAGAACTCATGAGGGTCATTATGAATTTTTGGTCATGCCTTTTGGCTTTACTAATGCACCTTATACATTTCAAGGCTTGATGAATTCCATTTTCAAACCCTTCCTTAGAAAATTTGTGTTAGTATTTTTTGATGATATACTAATCTACAGCAAGTCTTAGAAGGATCATGTCCAACACGTTGGCATGGTGCTAAAACTATTGGAGGAGAAACAATTATATGCAAAAATCTCCAAATGTTTCTTTAGTGTGAAAGAGGTGGAATATCTGGGTCATATTGTATCTCATGAAGGTGTTAATGTAAACCCTAGCAAAATTAAAACCATTAAGGAATGAAAAATCCCCACATCCATAAAGCATATACGAGGATTTCTCGGGTTGACAAGGTATTATTACAAGTTTGTTAAGAATTATGGTAGAATAGCGGCACCTCTAACAACATTATTGAAGAAAGATGCATTCTCATGGACTCCAGAAGCAATAAATGCCTTTGAACATCTTAGAGAGGCAATGTGTGAAGCACTAGTCTTAGCTACACCAGACTTCACAAAAACCTTTATTGTGGAATGTGATGCCTAGCGAAATGGAATTGGTGTTGTTTTAATGCAAGAAGAAAGACCCATTGCTTTCGAAAATCATCCAATCAAAGGAAAGTATTTACACAAAGCTATTTATGAGAAGGAAATGTTGGCAATACTACATCCACTTAAGAAATGGCGACCCTACCTAATGGGAAGACACTCCAAGGTAAAAACAGATCATGATAGTCTTAAATACTTTTTAGAACAAAGATCATCTTCGAAAGAGCAGAAAAAATGGGCCACAAAGATGTTGGGATATGGCTTTGGAATCATCTACAAAAAGGGAAGAAAAATGTTGTGGCAGATGCACTCTCAAGAAAGGATGAGGATGTGGAAGCATTTCTTTGCACCATTTCTATTATCCAACTAGATTGAATAAATGAAGCAAGGGATGAATGGAAGAATGATGAGGAAGTGTGGGTACTCATTCAAAAGATACAACAATATCCCAGTACATCTGATACATTTAGCTAGAAAAATGATTAGTTATGGTACAAGGATCGATTATACCTATGTAAGAATTCCCAACTCAAACAAAATATTCTTAGGTAATTGCGCACCTCTCCCTTAGGAGGGCACTCATGTTTTCTAAAAACCTACCACAAGATTAAGAAGGATTTTTTTGGGATGACCTTAAATCTGATATTCAAAATTTTATGGTGGAATGTTTGGTTTGCCTACAAAATAAAGTTGAAACAATTAAGACCCCAAGGCTATTACAACCTTTATTGATTCCAAGCCAACTTTGGGAGGAGATTTCAATGGATTTTATCATAGGTTTACCCAAGTCCGAAGGAAAGAGTGTATTCATGGTGGTAGTTGACAGACTTACCAAGTATGCACACTTTTGTGCATTGTCTCATCCATTTAAATTGAGTACAGTTTCTACTGCATTTATGGAAACAATTCAAAAGCTACATGGAAACCCAAAGATTATTGTAAGCGACAGAGATCCCATTTTCACGGGAAATTTTTGGACATAATTATTTTTTTGTCTTGGTACTCACTTAGCTCATAACTCATTTTATCATCCTCAATTTGATTGGAAAACTGAGATAGTAAACAAATGTTTGGAAGGATATCTTCATTTTTTTGTATCTGATAAACAGACACAATGGGTCAAATGGTTGCCTTTGGCTGAATGACTTCCTTCCATACTGCAACAAAAATGACCCCATTTATGGAACTTTATGGATATCATCAACCATCTATCACATCATATTTAAGAGAAAATTCTAAGGTTCAAGCAGTGGAAGATCACATCGAGCATCAACAACAAGTTTTCCAACTCGTAAAGGATAACCTCACCTTAGCACAGAATATAATGAAACAACAAGTAGATCAACATCACAGCGAAATAAGTTTTGATGTAGGTGATTGGGTATTCCTACGCTACAACCATATAAACAAATGTCCCTCAAGCAAGCTAAGAAGGATAATAAATTATCACCAAATTATTATGGTCTGTACAAGGTGTTGCAATATATAGGTACTATGGCATACAAATTGGAGCTTCCTACATCTTTTCGAGTGCACCCAGTTTTCCATGTTTCATGCTTAAAGAAGGTTATAGGTGACAAGGTTCCAGTTCAAACTATATTTCTAGAACTTTATGAGGAAGGAAAAATCATATTGGAACCTGAAGTAGTCAAAGAAACAAGTACTCGACAACTACATAATCGATCAATTTCAGAGTATCTCATCAAGTGGAAGAACCTACCCGTTGAAGATTCAGCATGGGAGGATGAGAATTTTATATAGAATCATCCAAAACTACTCAAGCGTTGAGGACAACACGTTTTTGAAGGAGAGGGGCAGGTTAGGTCCCTATAATATTAGTGATTCCCCCATTAGTATTGTCATTGTATCCCTTATTGTTATTATTGTGCCCCATAGAATCCCACTATTGTTATTTTTGTGCCTTTATATTATTATTGTTAGGTCGGTTTGGTTATATTATGACCCCTTAGACTCCTACATATAGAAAGGAGGTTTTGTCATTTGTATCATCCAAGAATTGTTCATTTGTGTAATGTAAAGGAGCTTGCCCCCTCGAAGAGGTTGAATTCTAAGGCGTTGATATATCTTTTCTATTGTTTTGTGAGTTGGTTTCATAACAGTGTCCACTTAGTCCTAATCCTATGGACTATGAGAGAAACAATTATAACAATCCAAAGTAAATATAAAGTTAATTTCCAAATTAAAATCAGAATCAAACAAATAAGCACATACCTATGTTACCTGTGATCGATGTCTGCCAGATGAAAAGAAGGTTTTGGGGACGACTCTCCACCCAACCGTAGGCTCAATTGTGTAAGGATTTGCTACAACTGGCCACCCCCGAGCCCTCAATCAACGGACTACTGCCAGTGACTCCTAAGTCTTGCAACACCATTCTCCCAAGAGAATGAAAGATAGAAACTCGGAAAGATTGAATGCCTCCCATCCTCCTCACCCTCTAATAAATAGAGCAAACATTGGATGGGGAACCACATGCACACACTCGATGTGTCTACACGCGACTTTGATTTTTAGCTTTCTTTACTTTTCTTTTGATGTTTTAGTTTTCTTGTTTTATTTCTTTTCTTTTCTTTAGCTTTCTTATTTTTCCTATTTTTCTTGTGTTATTTCTATTTATTCTTATTTAGAGAATAACCATTTTTATTAGTATTATTATTATTATTATTTTGTATATATTTTTAATATCATTTATGATTTATGATTTTTATTATTTAAGTGATTTATTATTTATTATTTATATTATTATTTATTATTTATTATTTATTATTTATATTATTTATTATTAAGGGCAGGGATATTACATACTCTCCCACTTTAAGGAATTTCGTCCCGAATTTAAGTTGAATTATTTATTATTTTATTTACTTTATGTTGCCAACACCCTCTACTGAACTAGTATAACCAGTAGGCATCGAAAGTCCCCAACACCCCGAGAAATCTCAAGGAATCTCTGTCCTTTTTCCCACTTTTGGCACCAGGCATGAGCCTGACCCCGTCTGTATCCTAGTCCAAGGCTGGCCCCAAGGCTCGCGCCTGACTCAGACCTCATCTAGCCTAAGGCAGGCATCCGATCCGGTACTCAATGACCCCGGGAATCTCGCAAGGATCACCCACTCCCTCCACAAATACTAAGGCGCACAACCCCAGGCATCGAAGTCCTTTACATCCCTTCCAGACTTCGGCACCCCAATCCAATAACAGGCACCTAGCCTAGAACATTAGGCACTTGGCCTCCTCAAGATGGTCTCATAGCTCTTCAAGAGCTATCCATCAAGAGCTATACACAAGACAAAGGAACGATTGGCATATGTAGTGTTGATTGAGTTTTTTCCCCAGCCCATATGGTGTTACTTATTTTCCCTCATGCGTATGGGCTCACACGAGATCATCAAATAAACTGGCCGTCACGGCCCAATGTGGAGTCCTGTCGATCATTACAGCTCAACATTCAACAATGCATTCGCTATACCATCATAGTATCATAGAAAATAATCCACATGCCAAGTCTTGCATGTCAGCATGAGAATATTCATCATTGTTAATCAAAAAATAACAAACTGTGTGCTCATGCATGTCATTTGTACTATTACATGCTTCACCATTTTAAATTATGATATGAACATATTGCATCAAAGATATATCATGACTTTACATAATAGATGAACCACATGTCTATAAACCTCATATTGTAGCATCATAAATCCTATGCAAATCATAAGGATACATTATCACTATAAGAACCACATGTGCATCATTATCCTCCTACCATGATATCATGAAACATCATCCATATGTTTTCATCAAGTTGTCAATTACTTTTCAATAATTATTTCCACTTCTTTCTACTAGGTAGTTGATCATTTACACAAACGATATAATCATCTAAGTACATCGTTAAATTTCACATGAGCCTCATCATCTTGGGTCTTAATCTCTCGTTATATATTCTTCCTTCCCCAAGAAAATTCTGGTGAAATTCATTGTTTAAGATATTTACTAGTTATTCCATCATCATCTATTTCAAAATTAAAATTCCTAGATTTACATGCATTTACCCTTTGGCCTACTGATTACAATACCGCTATATGCAATACCATTTGATTGCTTTATCATAAAAGATTCTTATTTTAGATTTTGAAATAGTTCGAAACACGAATACCATCATTTTCCATGAAAAATTTAAATGTGAGGTGTTATGTGGAAACAACCTCTTTTAACTTTATGGAAAGTCATACTCATGAAACAATGAGTGAAATTCAATACAATCTCTCTTATTTGACTTTTACTTCTTTGTCACTATGTACACAATCCCTCTCACGGTATCGTTATAAAATTTCTAGCAACATTCCTTCCTATACCTCATTTATCATTACTTGGTCATCATGCAACTTCATACATTACTCTTTCCCAACTTGGGTAATACCTGAAAAATAAATTCATTAAGATAGCTAGCTACCAAATGTAATCCGCTTATCAACATAATAAAATTACCTAATCATATGTCTTATTATCCATAATTCATTCATATTTTTAGTCACCTATGGAAACTTTACAATGTGACTCTCCCATTAGAGGGAAAATTTTTATAAATGTTGTTACGCACACAACTTATCTTCTCCAATCATTCTATGTTATCATACCATCCAAGTTCCGTAAAATTGTCCTTCATTACTACCATAATTATTAAACTTCATTGGTTGATTGCCAATATTTTCGTCTTTATGTGCCTCATCCTTAGATAGACCTTATAGTGATACCTTTAGAGTACCAAGTTATGTTTATACCAAACTCTTCCATTATGTTCCAAAATAGGTTGTCTCTTCTTACTGATTTCTTACTCTTGTTGTGATACTTCTCTCTACCACCTTAATCATCTGATCCAAGTTGGCCATAATCACATGAACTAACATTACTTATCATCCTTAAAGAAATTGCAATTTTCTCCTTTCCATTTCTCCTTAGACAACTTTAACCATTATATGCAATTAACCTTGAATCACGAACCTCATCTAACAATATACTCAGCATCTAAACTTTAATCCAAATATGTACGATTTGCCACTGAGACTAAAATATACCATCCTATGGTTTATATATATATACCGCAAACCTAACTGATTCACTCAAGAATGAAGGGAACTTCAATGGTAGTTTGATGATGTTTAATATACAAATGATATGAGTAGTAAATGAGTAGATACATGTAATCTGACTGGCAATTGCAATGTAAAATTAAATTTATTAGAAGATCATATGGAGACAGTTGTGTTCTTGCAATAATAGACCAGAGAAATGCCAAGAAACTACTATCGCTAAAGGACAATGAGAATAGTGATCCAACAAATAATTAGTGAATAATATGATCAACATTCAAGGAATGTTATCTCTGTGTTTCTAGATCAGATTGAACCATAAAATAATGAACAGATGCAAGTGAACAACGATCATCTAAAGGTAATAAGATATCAGAGTTTATCCATTGTGAATTGGAGTGGTTTTACCATGTAATGAGATTCTATTGAGAGCAGGGAACCATAAAGGAAGGGCCGATATCCAAACCAAAGAATCTGCTGTCTATAATGATGCATGAGGAAACCAATGAGGATCTAATGAGTGCATGTAATAGCCAAATACTCACAGTTGATCTTCCAAAACAAATGGTGATACCCCCCTAGAATTTCAAGTCTCACTTCCATAATTTAATATCAGACTTTTTTAATGAAATAAGCTAGTTGTAGCTCGTTTAATAAGTATATCAATCTACCAAAGCCATATCAATTATCAAAATGTGATGAAAAGAAATTCGATGAACTGTAAAAAGAAAAGAAGTTTGATATAGAGACCTTGTATGAGAAATAAAAGAAAAATACTATTGTTACTCAATATCAAGATTCATCACTTGAAGAAGCATAAAATAAGAACCAATATACTCAATAATAATTATTATCAGAGTCTAATAAGTTATCCTTGTTATCAGAGTTTATTAGTTTTAATAAGATATATTTTATCATAAATTATCAACAATCACAATACTTAAACCATAAATTACCATAAATTATCAACAATCACAAATTTTGTAGTATAAAACTATTAAAAACATAATGATGTCAGAATAAAACTTATAGAATGTAAAATACAAATTCGAATGACTTGGTACTCTAAAGGTATCACTATAAGGTCTATCTAAGGATGAGGAACATAAAGAACCAGATTAGATGACTGGGAAGGTTATCCCTCCCCAACACAAAATAAAATAATTTTATTAATTATATGGCCTGCCTGCAAGCGTACCCGCGAAGGCAACACCATATCAAATCCCTTAAATTACAACACATTTTAGAATCAAACTTTTCCCGGATAAGACATAAAATTGCCTGCATGTGAACAAAAACCAAACCCCCAATCAGCGTTTCACATTATGCATCGTGCCGCCTCGTGAAATTTAATCGGTTGGCTTCGTATTCGTTAGCAGAGGTCCCAAGTTCCATCAGTACTTTTTCTCATTCGTTGCATTCCTCAATGTTGGCTCCTCCTTTCTATGAGATTGCCAAAAAACTCTTTTAAACAGCAAACAAGACTGACCAGATTTACTATATGCAAGATTGACCAGAAACATATGCAAGATTATACGCGTAAAACAGTAGAAAATGGTAGAATCACTTGAATAAAAAGAGTTAGCGCGATTGGCAGCCATAAGTATTAAGGATAAAAGAAAACATTAAATATTATGTTGCTTGGTTGTTATTACTCACATTGGCTGATTCTAAATGAATAAACGAGATTTTATTTTATATAGAAATATTATGATAAGTATAAATTGATATTAATATCTTTCAAAAATATGAAAAATAAAAATTACCCATTAAGCTATCGCTATCAGAATTGGAAAAAAGAGAGTAGGACGTGGTAGTTTTGATTCTACCGTGGCATAATTGTTTTTTCTTTGGCATTATTCCTAATCATTCCCTGCAGGCCAAGCTCTTAGAATGGGCTCCTCGTGTTATCCTATACTTGCAGAGCATTCATGGAGTCTTAAAAAAAATATCACATCTCAAAGGGTTTCAAAATGTTTTTCCTCAACACAGCTCATTTCAACCATGAAGTACATTGACTTGATTAGTATTTAGACTACTCACCAAGCCTTCTAACACTTGTCCAAATAAGAATCATTCAATAGTAAATACCAAATATAAATCATTTCCATTCACTGAAAAAAACCTTCAAATGACCATGCACTTGTTTACAAAAACTATAGACATTCATGCATAATAGGCTACATGTCCTACTATCTGGAAGGAAGAAGTTTTATATTTCATAAAATAAATACATCCAAGGTCATTGGCATCGACACGGATAAAGAAAGAAAGATTTAAGTATATATTTGTGCAAAAATGAATTAATATTCAAATTTAAGAAAAAACAAAAGGATTTTCCAAGAGTGCTACCTTTGGCATCCAATGGCGGACATAGTATTGATGGTCCAGACTCAAAACCAAAGAAAAATACAAGTATTTATTTGTCCACAAATTAATTCATATTTAAATCAAAGAAAAAAAATGGGCAATAAAATATCGATGCTCCAAACCAAAGTTGCAACATGGAGGAATGACAATGTGAAGCCAAAGAGGAGGACGTGGCAGCTTTAGCCACTTGTTGTCATCTATTTTCTGTATTGATGTATTTTAACGAAAATAATTTTATATAAATATTTTCATTTCCATAAAGCATTCGACTTCTATTTTGAACTGAAAAGAAGCGTAAAATTAGATCCTTGGCGATAGCCTTGTGAGATTCCCGGGGTCATTGAGTACCGGACCGGATGCTTGCCTTGGGGCAGATGAGGTCTGAGTTAGGTGCAAGCCTTGGGACCAGCTTTGGACTAGGATACAGACCGGGTCAAGTTTATGCCTGGTGCCGAAAGTGGGAAAAATGACAAAGATTCCTTGAGATTTCCCAGGGTGTTGGGGACTTTCGATGCCAGCTGGTTATACTAGTTCAGCAGAGGGTGTTGGCAACATGAAGTAAATAAAATAATAAATAATAAATAATTTAACTTAACCTCAAGACGAAGTTCCTTAAAGTGGGAGAGTATGTAATATCCCTCCCCTTAATAAATAATAATAAATAATAAATCACTTAAATAATAAAAATAATAAATCATAAATGTTATTAAAAATATATACAAAATAATAATAATAATAATAATAATAATAATAATAATGGTTATTCTATAAATAAGAATAAATAGAAATAACAAAAGAAAAACAAGAAAAAGAAGAAAATAAAAGAAGAAAGCTAAAGAAAAGAAATGAAATAAAACAAGAAAACTAAAACATCAAAAGAAAAGTAAAGAAAGCTAAAAATCAAAGTCGCATGTAGACACATGGAGTGTGTGCATGTGGTTCCCCATCCAATGTTTACTCTATTTATTAGAAGGTGAGGAGGATGAGAGGCATTCCATCTTTTCGAGTTTCTATCTTTCATTCTCTTGGGAGAATGGTGTTGTAAGACTTAGGAGTCACTGGCAATAGTCCGTTGATTGAGGGCTCGGGGGGGCCAGTTGAAGCAAATCCTTGCACAATTGAGCCTATAGTTGGGTGGAAAGTCGTCCCCAAAACCTTCTTGTCATTTGGCAAAAATTGATCTCAGGTAACATAGGTATGTGCTTATTTGTTTGATTCTGATTTTAATTAGGAAATTAACTTTATATTTACTTTGGACTGTTACATATGGTATCAGAAGCTGCTCAACCCTTAGGGCCTATGGGCATCTAAAAAAAATCGTTGAGATTTTTTAACTCAACTTGTTTTGAAAGTTTCATAATCGTTACTTCAGGGAGGCCACATGTCCCTTTTGGTCTACAAACACTCGTTGTACACATAATTTTTTTTACTTCAGAGTTTTCAAAAAAAAAAAAAAAAATCTAAAGGCCAATCTAACTCAATCGCAAGCCGTTAGGGATTTAATAAATAAAAAAAATTTCTCTGTGCCTCTTAAACAACGTAAAATCGTTAATCTTTGTGTGTTTCGTCTCTTCGCATTTTGTCTCCATAATTTATTTTTTTACTAAGGTGCACAATTTAACTCTTAATTTTTCATTTATTATAGTTTTAACTAATTAAGTTCATGTTTGAGAAAAAATTTAATTGCACTATATATATATATATATATATATATATATATATATATATATATTGTTTTACAATAATTTATTTTTAATCTATATTTTTTATGTATTTAATTCGTTGTACTGTTATTATGTAATGATTACCAAGAGTAATGATACATTTAACTCATAGGTTCAACAATCCTAACATAGACAATTCTAACAAGATATTGTTAGATATGTTATAATACAAAACTACAACAGTAGCATTATTTTTTATTATTTGCATGCTCTTCTGGCTAACCTGACGTTTTTTTTGGAACGGATGTTATGAATAACAAAATTATTTTAATATTTACTATAGTAAAGATAGATTAAGGATAGAATGTTTTTTTTTTTTTTTATTGATTTTGGTAATTAGTTTTTTCCTGTTATGTTTAACTATAATTGTTTTAAGTTTTTTTACAATTTTTTTTTAATTTAATAGATTGTCCCAAAAGTTAGTTGGTAGAATATCTACATAACTTTCTTTGCTATCTTTGAAGGCTTCCCATTCTAAAAAATGAAATTTTATCATTTATGAAAATTTAGAACAAATATATTCAGGTTTCAGGGTAACAACGGGTCCATGATCTTTCTGCATGTTAGAGTAGAGCAGCTTATTTTAGGTATCAAGAGAGAGAATTGCATAAATGGTAAGCTATTTGGACTAATCCTGCATATGGGAAATCTGTATTTCTAATCAATTGTCTATTCCTGCCTAGGCAATCGTTGGTATTTCTTCTTATAATTTTTTTGTCCCTTTTCAATACCTTTTAAAATGATTGTTTAACAACATTTTTATCTATGTTACCTGTGATCGATGTCTACTAGATGACTAGAAGGTTTTGGGACGACTCTCCACCCAACCCTAGGCTCAATTGTGTAAGGATTTGATACAACTAGCCACCCCCGAGCCCTCAATCAATGGACTACTGCCAATGACTCCTAAGTCTTACAACACCATTCTCTCAAGAGAATGAAAGATAGAAACTCGAAAAGATGGAATGACTCCCATCCTCCTCAACCTCTAATAAATAGATGTAACATTGGATGGGGAACCACATGCACACACTCCATGTGTCTACATGCAACTTTGATTTTTAGCTTTCTTTACTTTTCTTTTGATGTTTTAGTTTTCTTGTTTTATTTCTTTTCTTTTCTTTAGCTTTTTTCTTTTAGTTTCTTCTTTTTCCTGTTTTTCTTGTGTTATTTCTATTTATTCTTATTTAGAGAATAACCATTTTTATTATTATTATTATTATTATGATTTTGTATATATTCTTAATATCATTTATGATTTATTATTTTTATTATTTAAGTGATTTATTATTTATTATTTATTATTATTTATTATTTACTATTAAGGGGAGGGATATTACAACAATGATGAAGAGCATGATGAAGGTTTTCAAATAAATAAGGAGTCACAGTTTCCACTTAGTCCTAATCTTAAGGACTATGAGAGTAGTAGTGACGAAGGATAGGATGAAGCTCTTAGTCCTAATCCTAAGGACTATGAGGGTAACAGTGAAAAAGCGCAGGATGTAAAATTTCCAGTAAGTAAAAAAGTCACATTTTCGATGTAATCCTAATCCTGTGACACTGACAATGCACATGATGAAGAATATCCAATAAACATCGAGTCAAATTTTCCATTTAGTTCCAATTCTAAGGATTATGATAGTAGCACTGAAGAAGGGGAAGATGAAAAATATCCTCCAACTTAGTATTTCAAAAGCATAGATGATCATAGTGAGGATAACATTCCTTAGAATGATGATGAATATGCTTATACGAATGATGATCCAATGATGAAGACGTTGGTAGGAAATATTGTATCGAGGAGTAGGAGCAGAACTTTTCATATCAATCCAAGATGTTATAGTTATACAAGGGGTAGAGCAAAATATCTTATGAGAAGAAGTTCTATCAACGCTCTCATTTCAAGTGAATGTTGTCAAAAAGATTGCTTGAAATATATGGATTTCAAGTTTGCATTAGAGAAAACGAAGAGATATTTGTCAATGAATAAAAGAATGCAAAATTCATATTTAGTGGGGTGCATGCAATCTACATTGTTAGGTTATGATTATCATATTGGGTCTTTATTTATCTATAGAAAGGCTTTCAAAATGTTTCATTCAATGCGTAATTTTCATCTCTCAAGAATCCAAGAAAATTTGGAAAAGGATCCCACATTTTATTCAGAAGTACGTCATAAACGACAGTTTGGGCCATTATCAAATACTGCAATGTCATGGATGAAAGATTTATTTTCAAAGCATGGATAGTGTATGCCAAATAGAGAGATAATACATATTCCAGATAATTTCTCAAGATGAGAAATTTACAACTTATACAAAGAATATGTAGAAGGTGTTGAGGGACATAGTCAATTTATTACATATCAATATTTTGTGAAGATATGAAAGAAAGAATTCAACAATGTTTGTATTCCTAAGAAGACAAAGATGGGGATTTGTAGTACATGTGATTCTCTTAAATAAAAAATGGATAAATGTGAAGGGTTAGAAAGAGGTAAGCATTCATAACTTTAATTTTTAAAATTGTATAGTTGTCAACTATGAAAACGTATTTCTTAATGACTTTCTTTTATGTTGTGTAGATTCCATTGTCAAAGAACTTCAGGAGAATTGCAAACAACAAACAAGTGAAAGGAAAAAGTTGTACAAGCATTGAAAGAAGTGTTATGATAATCCAAATAAATATTTGGGTTTGATAACTGATGGTATGGACCAGAAGAAAACACTTTTACCACATTTTGTTCGTACACCCAAATATTTAAAGGAGGAAAATTTTATTCAATATCACTTGGTCAGTTGTATGGTCTTCAATGGGAAAATGTTACCAAGGGTGTACTTCATAGTTCCAAATATTCATAATGATGCAAATCTGACAATAACCATAATTCATGATGTGCTTTCTCATTGGTCTGGTAATCTTCCTGAAGTTTTGTATCTACAATTGGACAACACTTGTCGTGAAAACAAAAATCAAATTGTTTTCGGATATCTAAACATGCTTGTTGAATTGAGAATTTTTTTGGGCACACTCATGACCATATTGATCAGATGTTTAACGATTTTTTAGTCACATTGAGGAGGAAGGAATATGGGAGCTTGCCATCATTAATTGAATGTATTAAGAAATCATACATGTCAGAGCCTACTTTTGATGTTTTGGAAGAAACTGTTGACATGCCAAGGTTTATTCTGGGATCACATGGTGAGGAGAAATGCATTGAAAAACTTAATGAAATTAGCGTCCAACATCAATTTCGTATAAAAAAATTGATGGGAAAACACTAATATGGGGCAAGAAGTATTCAACTACTGCAGAATGGGCACCATCATCAAGTTTGAAATTTTTGAAGTTCATTTCAGATCATCCAATATTTCCATCAAATATATTGTTATTACAATCATTTGCAGAAGTTCATAATGCACACAGATAGAATAGAGATATAAATTATTCTGATTTCCTAGAAGAAATTTAAAAATGTATTAGATATACATATAAGTACTTTGATATTGCTGATTCAGTTGGTAGGAGTATTTTTTCAATAATCAAAGTGATATCATTTCAAGAAAAACAAATGAAGATATACCTTTGAAAAATCCATTTATGTGGCCACAAAATGTGTCAAATGAACATGAGGAAAGAAACATTGTTGAACAACAACAATCTCAACGTATTATTAATTCTTCACAGGAAAAGGAAAGAGAGATGTATATTGGTTCCATAAGATCTCGTTCACAACGTGAAGCCATGGAAGACCTTTAACGGGTTAAGTATGTGATATTAAGGAGGGTTGCATGATCATAGTGCTAGAAGATGGAGATCCCAATGGCTATCCATTCCGGGTTGCTAAGGTTATAAAGGTCATTACAGAAAATGAAGATGTTATAGGTGCTGAAGTACATTGGTATGCCACAAATATGCACTCATTCAATGGTGTGTATAAGCCAGAGATGGTAGTTGATAAAAAAAATTGGCTGAAAGAGAAAAAGAAATGGTACAAATATAAATTGTCATCGCACAAACCTATTAAAATTGGAGGATGTTGACATACTTGTTTATGACTTCAATTTAACGAAGAAATGAACTCTTCGCTTCAAGACTATAGAGATTTTGAAAAGGTTGTTACCAAAATTAACAGTGTTAAGATAGGAATCTGCTGAAACGAGTCATAGATCCAAAAGAATTTTGAAACCTGAAATGGTGGGAATGCATGTGGACTCAGATGGGGCATTAGTTGTGAAAGAGAAGAATATGGAACATCTTCATCTGCATCTGGCATTAATCTGAAGATGTGAATTCTGATGGTGTGCAAGAAAATATGAGTGGTTTTTAATAATTGTCTAAGACAGCTTACATAACTGATGTTTGCATTGTATCTTGAAATAACAAATTGATCTCCATATGGTGTTAAATCAGAAGTTATGAGTCATTTTTATGTTTGTTGGATTATATGTTTTAATTATGATGATTTTTATTGTTTAGAATATTTATAATGCAACAATAACTTAGAGATATAATTCATGTATCATTAAATCTACAAATAATGACATTTTGATTAGTTTAGTCTTGTAATTTGTTCATGATGTCATGGTTTCTTAATTTTTATGGTTGAAATTTTTCCAATTTTTTTGTATATTTAATGTTATGGTTGAAAACAATTAGAATTTTAGCGATCTTTAGTGTCATGTTATTATATGTTTAACAACATGGATGAAAACTAATAGAATTTTAATGTGTTTCAAATCTCATTATTTTATTTTTATCGTCATTACTAAAATATCTTGAAATTATACTTAGGAAAGAAAATTGTTATTCTACCAAAAACATTAGTGCGTTATTTTCCTAAAAAATAGTTGTTTTTTTGCATATAAAAATTCAGTTTTACTAGCATTTTTTTAAAATGTTGAAAATTGACCCTTAAAAAAAAATCATCATTCCAGTATCAACACTTTTCATTTTTAGGGTGTTTTTTACGCAATTTTTGCACAAAATTGACCCTAAAAAAAACCCATTGTTCCAGTATACACACTTTTCGTTTTTAGCACTGTTTTTCATGTTTTTATGGGGTTTTTTGTCCGTAGTTCCCGTTTTTAGTTTATAATTCTTGTTTCAAATTTTACATTGTTACAAAAAGAAGCTTGTAAATAAGTAAAGATAAGTGTCTAAGAAAAAACATAAAATGTACATGAGAATATACCCAGTGTTGTATTCATATATAGAACAATCAAAGAGATGAGATATTATATTGAGATCAAACCTCATTCTTTAATTCCTTATTGGCTACGTCTCTCATGGTTTTCATTCTCTTTAAACGCTTCAGCAAATCGAGAATTATTGGCATCTATGAAACATGTGGGACGTGATGGCATGACATTTGTGTGATGCCAAAATCAAAAAGTGTAAGTGAACTCACCGAGATCAACCCTGATTAGTTAATTTCTAGTTGGCTATATGTCCCATGACTTTCATGCTCCTTAAATGTCTCAACAAATGGAGATTTATCGGCATACCAAACCCCTTGGCTATGATGGAAAACATGCAAGCCAAGGAAAGAGAATTCATTCCAATTAGTATTTGATCCTTAATGTCCATTTTGATGTTGCAGTTTTAATAAATAGGTTGCACATGCATAGGTTGCACATGCATGCATGAACTAACAATAATAAGACTAATTGTACATGTAACAATTCTATTTTTTGAACTAACATGATACAACGAAAATCGTAAATTTTCCTTTTTCTTTTAATTATTAGAATGGATAATAAAATGAAAAAACCAATAAACATAGTGATGGCTAGAATACATATGAAAACCTTCCTTACCTTTCAATTGAAAACATAAAATATTTTTCATTTCAAATTTGACCAATTATTTTTTATTATAAATATTTGTAAGGAAAATAATTGTATGCCTTTCTATAATGAGTAAAATAGATGAACACCATGGGATACTCAATGCCATGGGCTTGAAAACTATGTATGGTGTAGAATTTAAATAAGATTCATCACATCAAAAACTATTGGTGACCCAATCTGTATGGTTTAACCTTTAAACGTGATTCATCATATAAAATACCATGGAATAATACTGAAGCCACACAATGCCATGGACTTGAAAATTATTCATGGTGAAAATTTTCTCCTTTTCTTGAAAATAGGGGAATTTGATTTTGAATTTATCTTGGTCCCATAAAAATAGGCAAATATATTTCCTTATTTTTTCTTCTTCTTAAGAGTAGGTGAATATGATTCATTATGTGACATATTGTGTGACTATTTATACCTTAAAAAAGTAATAAGGCTTTGAAATATGACCAAGTGTAATATATTTAAATAATATAAAATATTTGCCAACCTCAAAATATTATCAAGCTAAAAATTCACTTCTTGGTCATAGTTTTCCCCTAAAAACTACACTGTTAAGTTCTTTCTAATAAAATAAATGACATAAGATGATTGGTTTTCTTTCTTTTCCAACACTACTCCATGGGTTATATCTGAGGCATCGGTTGATATGTGGAATGAAAGGGACTAGTTTGGTCCCTCCAAAATAGGTTCCTCGGTAGGATTTTCTTTTAGTTTATCAAAATAATTTTGACAATGATCCAAAAAAAATCAATATCCTTAATAAGACAATTGAATAAAGAAGCATCTATTCTACTAAAAATTTCTATGAATCATCTTAAAAAAACAGAGTGGGTACATTTTTTTCTCACATTGTTTAGGTATATTGGAGATGAAAGCTTTAATATAACATTAGTCTTTTCTAAAACTTGAATTCCTGTACAAGATATGAGTTGAGAAAGAAAAATCCTTCCAATTTGCAACAAATGACATTTAAAATCACTTTATGTAATGCTAGTATCTGTTATCTTATAAAAAACTTCTCTAAATTCTCTAATGGTTCTTGGGAAGAATCACCATATGTAAAGAAATAATACATATAAACTTCCACATACTCATGGATCAAATTTGAAAAAATGTCTAATACTATTTGGATGGTAACAAGAAAATTGCATATTTCCGAGGGAAATAATCTATAGGAAAACATTCCCCATCGGAATGTAAAAGTTTCCTTGTTCTGATCTTTAGGTTCAGGTTCAGGTTCAATTTGTATTTGGTTGCAGCCATTAAAAGCATTAAGAATAGAGAAGTATTTTTTACTAGCTAACGTGTCCAAAACATGATTAATTTAAATGGAAGGAGGAAGTAATCCTTTAAAGTGGATTTATGAAGTTCTACATAATAAATTAAATCCACCACTTACCATTAACCTTAGGAACTATTTCCGAGCATGAAACCAACTATGTATCTGAAATTGGATAAATGAAATTGGCATAAGTAATTTTTGTAGATCTTGTTTAACAAACTCTTTTAGAGCTAGGTTCATGGAGCTCTAAGGTTGTTTAATGGGATGGGCACCCCCCTAAGCGTAACGATGATGTATACAAGTCAATGCATTAGTGTGTTTTTGCAACATATTGAAGAGCTTCTCCTTTTGAGGTTGGTCAAGCTAAGAGTTTATATGTAAAAATTGGCATAAGCTATTTTCAACAGAGCAAGATTTTGATATGCTTATGGCTGATGTAGAAATTTCTAGTGATGATGAAGCATTATATTGTTGTTCTCTTGAAAATATGAACTAAAATTATAATTTAGTGGATGAGGATTTTTCAAAGAATCTGAATCAACAAGAAACTTGTGAAGGCAGTTTTCTTTAGTGAGTTCCTTAAATTCCATCACTTGATCAATTGAAAAAATGGGTTGACTGTTTTATTTGTCATTGTTAGTGTTATCAAGACATAAAATGTTTTCAAGCTCATGAGAGGATTCAAAGAGAGGATACAAGTTTACATTTTTTACTAATTCGCAAGGTGAAATAAGCGTATTTCCTCACTAACAATTCAAAAATGTATTTGTTGTACTTAGTCATGGTCTTCCTAGAATCAATAGATTCCCTACTAAATATTTTTATAGTTGTAAAATCATGAAGTAAACAAGGTATTCCCACGATTATATGGAAACAATTACATCATCTAACACACCTTGAAGTTTAATCTTTGATCAATTTGTTACTTCAAGGACAATATGTGTAGTATTGAGATTAAGTAAATGTAATTCTTCCATGATTTGTTTGGTAATTATATTATTTTTTCCCCTAAATTGATTAAAACATTTGGAACAACAGTACCATCAATATGAACTAAAGAAATTGGGTTGCCAGAATCCACATATATCTGTACGAATTGTTTTTCGTCATGAGATCTATCGATTTCTCAGTGAATTGAATAAGTTTTCGCATTGTTTTCTTCCTTCAGGGTTTCTTTTCAACAAAGTTCCCTAATAGTATTAACATATATGGGGATATTGTTGATGGCATGTAATAAGGGAAATTTGATGGAATTTTTTTTAATTATGTAATTAAGCCAAATTCATAGAAAATAATTGGTGTTTCTAACCGCAACCTCTCTGAATAGGGAGGTAAAGTAGATAACTAAAGAATCTATCAATTTAGAGAAGTGTTTTTTACTACAACGTCATTATTTATTTGATGAGGAGCTTCCACCTTTTATTTGATCCAGCGTCCAAGAATTCGGATCCAAATGATCCAATGAATCTGGGTAATTATTTCATACTCAAATATCATATATTAAAATAAGTCTTATGTATTATTGTTTTTTCCTCATTTTGGTTATATTGGAAGGTCTTTATCTCAAAGGATCTATGTTTGTTTAGAGTTAGTATTTATCTTTTTTTGAAATATAGTTTCGGACATGAAATATGTAAGAAAAAATGATGATAACAATCTACCTATGATGCAATTCCCACATTAAAATTGTAATCAAAATACCAATTTTATAACCACTACTTATATATTCTCATTACTCTTAAAAAGTTTAAATTTGAAATATGTTATTTATTCATATTAATATTCATACATTTGTTTAAAATTAAAAAATCCTTCCAAACTCCATTTTAAAATAGTCATTAAATTTAATAATTAAAACATAAAATTTATATGTAAATTTGTATAATTGTTATAAAGATATTATATTTTGCAAATATAAAACATTTTTCAATCAATTTATTTTTGAAATAATTTTGTATATACTTTTTATTACTTTATATTTTACAAATATAAAACTTTTTCTCGAACTAATTTTCAAATAATTATGTATAAAGTTCTGATTACTTTAGCGTTGAAATTCGATGAGGAACTAGACAATTTTTTACAATAGTTTTCAACATAAAAATAAATATCATGGGCGAAAGAAGTATACTTTTTCCAACATCAAATTGAGAATCATTGAAATTATTGATAAGAAATAAAATGATGCGTTAGGAGTACGAACATATTGTACATGATATTCATAATAAATTATTAATGTAAGTATCATAATTACATCATTATGTTTTTATGTCATATAATTAAGTAGATGTGAGTGAGTTTTATATACCAATTCAATTTAATTTCTAGATTATATTTTGATGGGGTGTGTTTTTGAATGTTGGGGCTGGGGTGTTTTCCTTAATGTCGGGGCTGTTTAGAACCATATGTCATTTTCACACTTGTATCTTTCTCGTGATGATGTGGTAACGAGTAGTTAATATGTATGTACTAGATTTGTAGTATGATCGTTGTTTTAAATCTTTAGTTAGGATCGTTGTTTTAAATCTTTATGTATGTACTAGATTTGTAGTATGATCGTTGTTTTAAATCTTTAGTTAGGGTGAGGGATTGGATGAGGTATGATTTTAGCGTGAAAGGAAGCAAGGATATCTTATCCTCTATTTCTTTTTTTTTTTTTTGGTGGTGTGCGATTCTAATTTTCACTTTAAGAGGTCGTTTTTCTTGATCTTGTCTCGCTTGGAATGCACTTAGTTATCCCTCAATGTTTTGGTGAGTTTAATTTTGTTTGTCTCGGGCTCACAATTTCATTTATTGTTTCTAGGCCATCGTGAATATGGTGCGATTGCTTTTTTAATTTGTTCATCTCGGTTCTTAAGAGAAACTTCTCAGTTCATTGTTTTCTTGAGTCCTTGAGGAATTTTTCTCAATATCGGTGGGTAATTGTTGTTATTGGGGTGATTCTATGATGTCTCATTTCTCTGTCTCAGAAGAATTCAACGTCTGAAGTTCTAGTCCTTGGAATATTGGGTCCATCTAGATTTGATCAAAGTGTCATGTATCCTATGTTTGATGGTAGAAGTGGGAGCTCAGGAAATTTTTATAACATCTTTTGTCAATTATAGGTTTAAGGGATTCCCATTGGTTCTTTTGTGTCATGTCATGTTGTTGTGATGTGGTGAGCTCGAAAATTTGTTGGACTTTGGTCCTATAATGTGGCTAGGTGATGATTTTGTTGTCTTCACATCTGGGGTTCAGGGCTCTGTGTCTTGTCTTTTTTCTAGTTTCAATGACATGAGCTCTTTCAGTATTTGTCCTTAGTGTGCATTTACAGCTCTGCCAATGCCTCCTAAGCAGAGAATGAGTTGTACAAGGGGTAGTGGAGGTAATATAGGGCACAAAAGCGTTTTTACTTTTTCATATGACTATGTTGCTACCTTCGTTGATTTTGTACCTATGGAGGTGAGGAAGGAAATTTTATTTTTGGAGATGAAAGAGATAGGGGATCAATCGTATCACTCATATTCTAAGTTAGTGGGGGAGGATATAATATGAGTTCTTTATCTTGGTAGATTCAGCAAAAGGTGGCTCCATTTTATGAATTCTTTGGTGTTACATCAACAAATGACTATTGAGTTGCGCCTTATTTTTAAAGACAAACAAATGGAGAATTATGGTGTTTTCTCCTCATTGGAGGACATCAAACATTTTTTTTGGAACCAAAGATTATGCTTGGATAACGTGGAATATCGCTTGGATCGTGTAGAAAGATTCATTTTGAGTGATTCCACCTCTTGTGACCTCACAGATTGTCTAGGTGACATTGCCCAAACACTTGCTTTAATTTCCTCTTATCATGACTACAAATAATAGTTTCAGGTATTTTTGTCATACATTTTTGTATGTGTCCTTCAATTTTGGATTCTTCGAGATGATCTGCATCTTATTTTCATTTTGGTGTATATATCTATGGTATTCTTTTGTTCATTTTATTGCTCCACTCTTTTTGGATATCAACATGGCGAAGTAGATCGAAATATTGCTCTGGGGTTTTTTTGGAGGGCCTTAAACCCTTATATTTGGTTTCTTTCTAGCCACTTAGGTTAAAACATATGTGGTTATGGATATCAGTGGTATGATGGTGAAACTTTTTTGTGTCTTGTGGTCAAATATTTTTTATGGTTCTTATTGAAGAAATAGTTTCAGGGATATTTGGTGTGGACGCACCTCTTCGTTTACGAGAGCTTTGAGTAGTTTCATATCATGGGTCATTGGTACATATACAAAACATTTTTCTTGGAGGTGGTTGATGTTTAAAGTCTCCTCTTGGCACTGACACTGTTTCACTTGCTTGGTTTTCATGGCACGTTGTATTTTCTTATCGTTCTCTGTGTCTTATGGTTTTGTGCACCTTGTGGATATTTATGGATGGTTTTGTGCGCCCAATGGATTTTAGGAATGTTTATGGATGTTTTTTTGTGCCCAATGGATTTTAGGAATTCTTATGAATGGTTTTGTGCATCCTCTGGTTTCATGGATGCTCATGGATGGTTTTGTGCTCCTTATGGATGCTTATGGTTATTTCTTTGTGCCTCTTGTGCACCTTACTCAGTTATATGTTCTGATGGTATAGACAGTCTCGTTCGATATTTTGATGTTATAGATGAATTGTAATTTGACTGTAGTTTGGACCATTGTTGATCAGATAAGCATATTTTGACTCTAATGTCTATTGATGTGAGCGATACTAGTCTATTGAGTTAATTTTGTTTTTTGGCTCTAGTGTCTACTGATATGAGCGATCCTAGTCTATTGAGTTAATTTTTTTTCCCTCAAAATTCTGGAAATAATAACAATATAATCTTTCCTTTAGATAGGATAAACCACTTATTTTTCAAAGAATCCAAATCAACAAGAAACTTGTGAAGGCAATTTTCTTTAGTGAGTTCCTTAAATTCCATCACTTGATCAATTGAAAAAATGGGTTGAGTATTTTCTTTATCATCGTTAGTGTTAATAAAATGTTTTCAAGCTCATGAGAGGATTCAGAGAGAGGATACAAGTTTACATTTTTTACTAATTCGCGAGGTGAAATAAGTGTGTTTCCTCACTAACAATTCAAAAATGTATTTGTAGTACTTAGCCATGGTCTTCCTAGAATCAAGAGGTTCCCTACTAAATATTTTTATGGTTGTAATATCATGAAGTAAACAAGGTATTCCCAAGACTATATGGAAACAATTACATCATCTAACACACGTTGAGGTTTAATCTTGGATCGTTTTGTTACTTCAAGGAAAATATGTGTAGTATTGAGATTAAGTAAATGTAATTCTTCCCTGATTTCTTTGGTAATTATATTATTTTTTTCCCCTAAATTGATTAAAACATTTGGAACAATAGTACCATCAATATGAACTAAAACAATTAGGTTGCTAGAATCCACATATATCTCTACGAATTATTTTTCGGCATGAGATCTATTGATTTCTCAGTGAATTGAATAGGTTTTCGCATTATTTTCTTCCTTCATGGTTTCTTTTCAACAAATTTCCCTAATAGTATTAACATAGATGGGGATATTGTCGATGGCATGTAATAAGGGAAATTTGATGGAATTTTTTTGTGTTTCTAAGCTCAACCTCTCTAAATAGGGAGGTAAATTGGATAACTAAAGAATCTATCAATTTAGAGAAGTGTTTTTACTACAACGTCATTATTTATTTGATCAAGAGTTCTCACCTTTTATTTGATCCAGTGTCCAAGAATTCGGATCCAAATGATCCATTGAATCTTGGTAACTATTTCATACTCAAATATCATATATTAAAATAAGTCTCATGTATTATTGTTTTTCCTCATTTTGGGGTATATTGGAAGGTCTTTATCTCAAAGCATCTATGTTTGTTTAGAGTTAGTAATTATGTTTTTTTCAAAAATATTATTGTACATGAAGTATGTAAGAAAAAATGATGATAACAATCTACCTATGATGTAATTCCCACATTAAAATTGTAATCGAAGTACCAATTTTACAACCACTACTTATATATTCTCATTACTCTTAAAAAGTTTAAATTTGAAATATTTTATTTATTCATATTGATATTCCTACATTTGTTTAAAGTTAAAAAATTCTTCCAAAATGCATTTTAAAATAGTCATTAAATTTAATAATTGAAAAATAAAATTTATATACAAATTTGTATAATTGTTATTATTTGAGAGTAAACTATAATAATGATATTATATTTTGCAAGTATAAAACATTTTTTCAATTTACTTTTTGAAATAATTTTGTACATATTTTTTATTACTTTATATTTTACAAATATAAAACTTTTTTTCGAACTATTTTTCAATAATTATGTATAAAGTTTTGATAACTTTAGAGTTAAAATTCCACCAGGAACTAGACATTTTATTATTATTATTTTCCACATAAAAATAAATATCCTAGATGAAAAAATTATATATTTTCCAACGTCAAATTGAGAATCATTGAAGTTATTGATAAGAAATAAAATGATGCATTAGAAGTACGAACATAGTGTACATGATATTCATAATAAATTATTAATGTAAGTATCATAATTACATCATTTTTTTATGTCATATAATTAAGTAGATGTGAGTGAGTCTTATATATCAATTTAATTTTTAGCTTGATTGTAACTTTAAAATTATATTATATTTTGATGGGGTGTTTTTTTGAATGTTGGGGCTGGGGTGTTTTCTTTAATGTCGGGGCTGCTTAGAAGCATCTGCCATTTTCACACTTTTCTCTTTCTTGTGATGATGTGGCAATGAGTAGTTAATATGTATGTATTAGATTTGTAGTATGATCGTTGTTTTAAATATTTAGATATGGTGAGGGATTGGATGAGGTATGATTTTAGGGTGAAAAGAAGCAAGGATATCTCATCCTCCATTTCTTGTTTCTTCTTGGTGGTGTGCGATTCTAATTTTCACCTTAAGAGGAAACTTTTCTTGACCTTGTCTTGCTTGGAATGTGCTTGGTTATCCTTAAGTGTTTCGGTGAGTTTAAATTTGTTTGTCTCAGGCTTACAATTTCATTTGTTGTTTGCGGGTCATCGTGAATATGGTGCGACTGCTTTTTTAATTTGTTCATCTGGGTCTTTAAGAGAAACTTCTCAGTTCATTGTTTTCTTGAGTCCTTGAGGAATTTTTCTCAGTCTCGGTGGGTAATTGTTGTTATTGGGATGATTCTATGATGTCTCATTTCTCTTTCTCAAAAGAATTCAACGTCTGAAGTTCTGGTCCTTGGAATATTGGGTCCATCTAGATTTGATCAAAGTGTCATGTATCCTATGTTTGATGGTAGAATTAGGAGCTCAGGGAATTTTTATAACATCTTTGTGTCAATTCTAGTTTTAAGGAATTCACATTGGTTCTTTTTGGGTCATGCCATGTTGTTTTGATGTGGTGAGCTTGAAAATTTGTTGGATTTTGGTCCTATAGTGTGGCTAGGTGATGATTTTGTTGTCTTCACATTCGGGGCTCAGGGCTGCGTGTCTTGTGTTTTGTCTAGTTTCAATGACATGAGCTCTTTCAATATTTGTCTTTAGTGTGCATTTATAGCTCTGCCAATGCCTCCTAAGCAGAGAATGAGTTGTACAATGGGTAGTGGAGGTAACATAGGGCACAAAATCGTTTTTACTTTTTCCTATGACTCTGTTGCTACCTTCTTTGATTTTGTACCTATGGAGGTGAGGAAGGAAATTTTATTGTTGGAGATGAAAGAGATAGGGGATCAATTGTATCACTCATATTCTAAGTTAGTGGGGGAGGATATAAAATGAGTTATTTATTTTGGTAGATTAAGGAAAATGTGGCTCCATTTTATGAATTGTTTGGTGTTACATCAGTAAATGACTATTGAGTTGCATCTTATTTTTAAAGACAAACAACTAGAGAATTATGGCGTTTTCTCTTCATTGGAGGACATTAAACATATATTTTGGAACCAAAGATTATGCTTGGATAATGTGGACTCTCGCTGGGCTCATGTAGAAAGATTCCTTGTGAGTGATTCCACCTCTTGTGACCTCACAGATTGTCTAGGTAACACTGCCCAAAACACCTGCTCTAATTTCCTCTTATCATGACTACAAATAACAATTTCAGGTATTTTTGTCATACATTTTTGTACATGTCATTCAATTTTGGATTGTTCAAGATGATCTGCATCTTATTTTCATTCTGGAGTATATATTTATGGTATTTTTTTGTTCATTTTCTTGCCCCACTCTTTTTGGATATCAAAGTGGCTAAGTAGATTTGAATATTTCTCTGGGGTTCCTTTGGAGGGCCTTAAACCCTTATATTTGGTTTCTTTCTAGCCACTTAGGTTAAAACATATGTGGTTATGGATATCAGTGGTATGATGGTGAAACTTTTTTGTGTCTTGTGGTAAAATGTTGTTTATGGTTCTTATTGAAGAAATAGTTTTAGGGATATTTGGTGCGGCCACACCTCTTCGTCGTGTTGGGCATTTCGGGTGGCTTTTGGTTTACAACAGCTTTGAGTAGTTTCACATCATGTGTCATTGGTACATATACAAAAATTTTGTCTTGGAGGTAGTTGATGTTTAAAGTCTCCTCTTAGCATTGAAACTCTTACACTTCCTGGGTTATCAATGGCACGTTGTATTTTCTTATCGTTCTCTATGCCTTATGGTTCTGCACACCTTATGGATGTTTATGGATGGTTTTGTATGCCCAATGGATTTTAGGAATGCTTATGGATGTTTTTGTGTTCCCAATGGATTTTAGGAATGCTTATGGATGGTTTTGTGCTCCTTATGGATGCTTATGGTTATTTCTTTGTGCCTCTTGTGCACCTTACTTGGTTATATGTTCTGATGGTATAGATAGTCTCGTTCAATATTTTGATGTTATAGATGAATTGTAATTTGACTGTGGTTTGGGCCATTGTTGATCGGATAAGCATATTTTGACTCTAATGTCTATTGATATCAAGGAAAATTTTAAGGATGGCAAATTTTCTTGAAGTTTAAAAACATTGGCGAATCTCACTAATCCCTAATATGCAAACTATAAATTTTTTAATGATATATTTGCAAAATTATTCAAATTTATAATGATTTTATATATGGTCTCTATATAATGTTGGCGATTTTTAAGGTAAAATAATTTTATATTCTAAAATTTGGGCGAATCATCTTTTATAAAAATTGGAAATTGGCGAATCGTTTTTTGGAAAAATCATGGAAAATTAGCCCACTGGGCGAACATTAGCCCCTAAAATTTTCCATGATTGATATGAACGATACTAGTCTATTGAGTTAATTTTGTTTCTTGGCTCTAATGTCTATTGATAAGAGTGATACTAGTCTATTGAGTTAATAAAAAGAGTCAATCCAAGAGTCAATGCAATCAATGCCAGGTAGGTGTTAGTGCCAGTCATTTGTTTTTCCTCAAAATTTTGAAAATAATAACAATATAATCTTTCCTTTAGATATGATAATTTTCAACTTGTCGTGACGATAAACTACACTCGTTAGTTTGAAATGCATTGACAAATGTATCATAATGTGATTTACGCCGAAAAATCTTCTCATAACTTGATATAGATCATAAAAATCTCAATTCAACCTATGACAAACCAATTATTTAAATTAATTTTAAAATTGTTAAAATTATAAATTATAAAAATAAAAACTAACTTAATCACATGATTAATTCTTAGTTTATTTAAAATAATTTTAAAATTATTAAAATTATAAATTATAAAAATAAAAGCTAACTTAATCACATGATTAATTCTTATTAATTTCAATATTTTTTCCTAGAATGAAATTTATTTTAACATTATATATTATATATATTTAATATCTGAAACATAATTTAAAAATAAATAAATAAAATAGACAAATAAAATAAATTTATATTTGAATATCACATAGAGGTTAAACTGCTATAACTTGTTAGATTGCATTCATTTTCGCCCTAAAGCATCCAGTTTTATTATTTTCTATGGACACTAAACTAATGCAAAACTGGCATTATGATATTTTATCATGAAGCTTTATTTTATGAAAAGAAAGCCTCTTTAGGAGGAGGCTAACAACAAAAGTAAGATAAAGGATTTTTTTATTAGGCGAAGGTTTTTTATTTTTTTATTTCAACTTCACGTGGATAGTTAGGTGAGTTGACTTTTTACATCAATTATAATATTTGCTTCAGCGTGGACCTTATCTATGGCCAAGGTTTGTGTTAAGTGGGTAGGTTTGGTTTGTATTCCATGACACTTCATCAATATTGGCCAATATCCCACCACGCCGACTGTAACGCTTTGCGGTTGTTGCGACGGTCGGGTGGCACGGACGGGCCCACTAGGCGTGCTAAATGGTGGAAACGGCAAGCTGGTGAAGGGTGAGACACAGACACGAGACGAGCTACAGTTGGCGAAAGGACGAGCGAGTGTGGAGACGAGTTAAGGCCGCTGACTTATAGTAGGCGAGCAGGCAGCTCGAGCCCACGAGCCGACTTGAGCCAAGACAAACAAAGGGGCATGAAACATAGCAGTGGCAAGGCGGGCCGACGTGTTAAATGAACCGAAGTGTTATGGTTGGTGGGTCAGCCGAATGCCCACATGATGGACGGGTGGACATATATATAACCAAATGATGGCAAGTTGAGGAGGCATCACTTGATCATCACACTTGATCAACGAACAAGTGCGAAGTGCAAGCTAAGCACACGGTTCTGTGGTGGGGCAGGGTGTGCAATGAGCCCGCACGAAGGGTGAATCGAATAGCATGAACGGATGAGCTCGGGCAGGGCGACACGGCGTGTGCACCCGCCAAATGAATGGTGAATGAGTCAGTTAACTCGTGCAAGGTGACCCGTGGGTGGGAGCGCCCGGTGAGGTGAAACGAAAAGGTGAACAATGGTGTTGGTTTGTGAACGGAGGTGCGGCCGACGTGCGGAGGTGCCCAGGTAGGGTGGCATGGTGACATGGGTAGTGGCACTCGAGTTGGGCAAATGACACGGCAACTGAACGAATGCATTCAGGGGTAAATGATGAGTTGGGCAAGTCGTGTGGCCACTGTGTGGGTGCGCCGACAAGCTGGGCAACCAAGTTTGTCGGGTGAATGTAAATTTGGCTAAGTGTAAATTTGGGGTTTCTCAAGATTGAAACTTTATATATATATATATATATATATTGATGTTTTAGGCTGACTCATTACAGGGAGTTGCCCCTCCCTTTATAACTATTGTGCATTTATGGTTAACGTTGTTTATGGTGAATGTTAATAGTTTTCATTATGTTATAAAGAAAACATATACTTGGTAAAGAAGAAAATAAACTAAGTATCGAAAGTAGGCGTAGTCCACGATTGCAAGTATTGGTGAAAAGAAAGTGGTCGGTGGTGTTGCACCTCCTATAGTGTAGTTGGAAGAGTACTACCAGTGTAGGGGCATGACAGGTGGTATGAGAGCTAATGGTGGGCGAGGTGTAAGATTTGCAGAGAATCTGATCTACACTTCGTGACAGGTGGAATATTTGGTGAATGGTCTATACTAGATCACAAAGAAGGATGATGGCAGAGATGGCAAGTGAACCTCAGGTTGTGACAGGCGATTCTAGCCACAATGCAAGTGAAGCGTTCATGAACAACGTATTGGAACGATTGGAGGAACTGGATTCTGATTGGATTTCGAAGATGGCCGAGATCATGAAAGATCAAGAAGGCAATGCGAAGATGAATGAATAATTCGATGAACTTAAGGACCGATACGAGTATACAGAATGGAAGTATACACAACTAGACGAGGAAATCAAGGAGATTGGGAAGGCAAGAGATCAAGGATTGGCAAAAATCTTGGAATTGCAGCAAACTATTGACGAAGCACAAGACGAGATCACGGTGTTGAAAAAGGTCGTGAGACATAACTCAGGTGGAGGAGTGTCTCATGTGAAAGTCAAGGAACCGAAATCTTATGATGGTACAAGGAATGCAAAGACTCTTGGTAACTTTCTATGGGACATGGAACAATATTTGGAACGCTTGGGATTACCTGATGAGGAAACTAAGGTGAAAGTAACTGCTCAATTCTTAACGAAAGATGCTAAGACGTGGTGGTGATGATCCGGATCTTGAGGGGAGGCTCCCAAGATCTAAAAGATTGAAATGGATCTTGGGAGGAGAGACCCCCAAGATCTGAAAACTTGAATTGCCAGAAGAAGAAAAAAAAAGAGGAGAATGCCCAATAAACAAAAACCACAAAGAAACTTTTTATTAAAACCGATAATAACTGTAAAGGCTACATTGTGGCGGACAATCTGTCCTTTTACAAAATGTGACTTGTTACTTATATTATTTTTTAGTTACAATACCACAGGTCAATTCCATGGGTGAATGAATACCATGGGTGGATTTTACAATACCACGGGAGGATGCCATTTACAATACCATGGGTAAATTCCATGGGTTGATGAATAATATTGGTGGATGAGTAACATGGGTGGATTTTACAATACCACGGGCGGATGCCATTTACAATACCATGGGTAAATTCCATTGGTCGATGAATAATATGGGTGGATGAGTACCATGGGTTGATGCGATTTTCCATTCGGATCATTCCTCCCTCCTTAAGAAGCAATGGTCCCCATTGCGTAAAGTTCCCTCCTGTGAAGCCTTTGTTGAATATGAAGAGCCACTGAAGATAAGGGTTTTATGTGGTTAACCCAAAACCCTGATAAATGAAGATCTGAGGATAGAGATACCCTGTAATGCTTGTGACCAACTGTGATTCTGACAGTGTGCAGCCTAGAAAATGGACTTTGATGACAAGGATTTTATGCTATTGACCCATAACCGTGATGTTGGTTATTGATGAAGTAGCAGGTGCCTACATAGCCTGGGGTGGGAGGGCACATCTCCAAATAACCCAAGCCGAATGCTGCTTTGTTGAAACTGATGAATGTGAAGCAGGTGCCTACTAAAGTGGGGTGGGAGGGCACATCTCCAATGGAAACCCACTCCGAATGTTGCTCCAGAATTAAAATGGACATAACTCGGCCAATATAACTCAGAATATTTATTATAACCTGTTTTTGGAATCAGAAGGATCATTTTGCATCTTCCCATGAGTTGGAAATCCTTATCTGGACACTCTGAGATCTCAGATTCGTGCTGCAACAGTTCCACCGTCACAAAAATCCTGATAAAATAACTGATTTTAAATCAGTGATATCTCCCACATCCGAACTCCGATTCGACCCATTTTTTTTTGAAATTGGGTGATTTTTCGAGAGGAATCCAGATCTGGTATTTGTTTTTGTAAATTTTGTACCAAATGTTTCAGATCTGATCTGCAAAGTCGCTGCCCAAGAACATTCCTGCAAAAAAATGAAAAAAAAAATCTTCCCGCTTGGCCCAAGAAAATGCTCTATGGAAGATGTAGCATATGCCTGAAGTTTGTTGAATATTGCTGCAAAATTTGAAACTGAAATATCATCAAACCCTCATTCCCATAGAATCATAACCTGCTCTGAAACCACTGATCCGGATCTTGAGGGGAGGCTCCCAAGATCTAAAAGATTGAAATGGATCTTGGGAGGAGAGACCCCCAAGATCTGAAAACTTGAATTGCCAGAAGAAGAAAAAAAAAGAGGAGAATGCCCAATAAAAAAAACCACAAAGAAACTTTTTATTAAAACCGATAATAACTGTAAAGGCTACATTGTAGCGGACAATCTGTCCTTTTACAAAATGTGACTTGTTACTTATAGTATTTTTCAGTTACAATACCACAGGTCAATTCCATGGGTGAATGAATACCATGGGTGGATTTTACAATACCACGGGCGGATGCAATTTACAATACCATGGGTAAATTCCATGGGTCGATGAATAATATGGGTGGATGAGTACCATGGGTGGATTTTACAATACCACGGGCGGATGCCATTTACAATACCATGGGTAAATTCCATGGGTCGATGAATAATATGGGTGGATGAGTACCACGAGTTGATGCCATTTTCCATTCGGATCAGGCGAAGAAGGATGGATCAGATTGCCAATGGTAGTGCTGATGACATCACTTCGTGGGAAACATGAAGAAGGCTTTGCAGACCCACTTCAGTCCACAGGATGAAACATGGGAAGCAAGGATGAAGATAAAATATATGAAGCAAACGGGAAGTCTGCAGGCATATCAGCAAGAGTTTGCAAGCGCGATTCTGGAACTTCCGGACATGGCAGAGAGGGACAAGGTGTTCAACTTTGTTATAGGGCTAAAACCTTGGGCGCGGAATGAAGTGAAGAGACAAAAGATAAAGACACTTGAAGAATCTTTTGCGGCTGTAAATTGTTTGGTGGAGCATTATGACGAAGCTTCTGAAGAGAAAAAAAAGAAGCTTGATAAGCCGAAAGAGAAAACTACGAAAGATGATGCTTCGAAATCGTATGATAAGACGAAGACGAAGAAACCATTGAAGTGTTGGATATGTGAGGAACCCCATACGGTGAAGCATTGTCCTTCAAGACCGAAAGTGGTTGTGATGGCATAGTCTAATGTGAATAAAGAAGAGACTTCTGTGGGGGTGATGCTGATTCTTGGAGCTGCAGCCGCTACAAAAGCGGTCTCACGAAGAGATCTAGAAAGGAACAACGTGGAATATGTTCGGATGGAGATTGGGAGTGCGGATGTATTCACTATGGTGGATAGTGGGGCTACTCACAACTTCATGAGTGAAGATATTGTGAGAAGGTTTGAGCTGAAATTTGTACCCGTGCAAGCACAGATAAAGACAGTGAATTCTCCTCCTGATTCCATGATAAGTGTGGTTGAAAAGGTGGACACAATGCTTGGTGAGTGGACCGAGAAAGTCGACTTCACTATAGTGCGAATTGATGACTATGACACTGTGCTAGGAATGGAATTCTTGAAACATTATGATGCGATGATAGTTCCACATTTGAAGAAGCTATACATTTACGACGGAAGGGAAGATGTACCCATTGGTGTTCCAACCATTGGAGTGACAAGACCTGAGTGTAAGTTGGCAGTGATGCGGATGGAGGATGAGAAGTGTATGGATGAGGTCTGTAAGTGGATGTCTATTGCAGAGACAAAGCTTATGGAACAGTCACAGGTTATCAAGACATTGTCAGATAGCATTTTGGATTTGTCTAGGAGGCTGGAGGCAGTGGAGGATGATGATGATGATGATGATGATGATTATATGAGGTAGAATGTCTAGGTGGAGGATGGGGTTGCATATCTAGAGAGGATGGAGGTGGAAATTCCAGATAGATGGATTGAGCTGATTAGTGAGGGAGAGCATTTAGGCTCTGCTCCCTCCACATCTTCTTAGATGACTTAGAAGATGGGGCTCATTGTTAGCTGCTCATGGCAGTGAGTCCTTAAACATTTGAGCAGGCATTATGATGATAGGTAGATGGTGCAGGAATAAATGCGACTGTGAGGCAGCGCATTGGAATTAGCATCATGACAAGTTGCAGATGGGATCGAGATTCCATGGACCTGAGCATGGGTTTGGAGCAGATTCTTGGTTGAGTTTGAGATTGTGACAAGATGCTGAAGAAACAACTCACAGTGGCATGGAGAAGGTACATTCTCATGGGTTGAGCGTTATGGTTGGATTAGCTACCCAATTAGTTCGATGGCATGAGGGCATGCAGTGCACTGGTTTTGTTTCAGATAGATGACTTGGTTTCGACTGAGTTGTTGTGTTGGCTGGGGTATTATGCAGAGGAGTTCACATGATGGAACGACACATGATGGACACTGTCATATTATATATGTTGCAAGGATGTTTGCAATATATAGATGGATTGAAGTCATGGATCAAGAAGATGATTGTTCATGGAGCACATATTGATGGATTATGTGGCATTGGTATGGACGGATGGAAACTACGGTGGATAACTGGATTGCTGAGGACGGCGATGACCTTAGGTGGGGGAGGATGTAACGCCTTGCGGTTGTTGCGACGGTCAGGTGGCACGGGCATGCTGAACGGTGGAAACGAGAAGCTGACGAAGGGCGAGACACAAGCGAGTGGACGAATGAGTGTGGCAACGAACTAAGGTTGGAGACTTATAGTGCGCGTGCAGGCAGCTTGAGCCCACGAGCCGACTTGAGCCAAGACAAACGAAGAGGCATGAAACATGGCGGTGGTAAGGCGAGCCGACGTGTTAAATGAACCGAAGTGTTATGGTTGGTGGGTCAGTCGAAGGCTCACACGACGGATGGACGGACATATATATAACCAAATGATGGTGAATTAAGGAGGCATCACTCGATCATCACACCTGATCAACAAAAAAGTGCGAAGTGCGAGCTAAGCACACGATTCTACGGTGGAGTAGGGTGTGCTATGAGCCCGCACGACAAGTGAACCAAACAGCGTGAACGGACGAGCTCGGGTAGGGCGACACAGCGTGTGCGCCCGCTGAATGAATGGTGAACTAGTCGGTTAACTCGTGCAGGGTGACTCGCGGGTGGGAGCGCCCGACGAGGTGAAACGAAACGATGAACGATGGTGTTGGTTTGTGAACGAAGATGCGGTCGGCATGCGGAGGTGCCCGGGTAGGGTGGCACGGTGACACAGGTAGCGACGCCCGAGTTGGGCAAATGACACGGCAGCTGAATGAACGTGTTCAGGGGTAAACGACGAGTTGGGCAAGTCGTGCGGCGACCGTCCAAGCGCACCGATGAGCTGGGCAACCAAGTTTGCCGAGTGAATGTAAATTTGGGGTTTCCCAAGATTGAATATAAATTTGGGGTTTCCCCTCCCTTTATAATTGTTGTGCATTTATGGCTAATGTTGTTTATGGTGAATGTTAATGGTTTTCACTGTATTATAAAGAAAACATATACTTGATAAAGAAGAAAATAAACTAAGTATTGAAAGTAGTCGTAGTCCACGCTCTCAAGTATTGGTGAAAAGAAAGTGGTCAATGCTACCGCACCTCCTATAGTGCAATTGGAAGAACATCGCCAAGTGTAGAGGCATGATACCGATGACTCAACTTGCGACTCTGGCTAATATCTCATGACGCCGATGACTCAACTAGCGGCATTGCAAGAGTGGATCTCCCAATGCTTCATCAACTCTGGCGAATATGTCACCACGGCAAAGGCCGGACTAGGTGCATCGGAATTAAATTGGTTGGCTCTGCGCTGGACCATTATTTTCAACGTCGTATTCACTAGGATGATCTATTGGGAGGACCCCAACCCTTTGTGTGTCTCGTCTAAACATCGTTGTAAGCGAATGCAGGAGAATAACGGCAGATTTCATTGTCGATTGTGAACGATTTGACAAACAAAGCTAACGACCTTCGACGGAAAACAATAAGCCCTCCGGTATTTTAGGTATTTCAATGCCATTTTGAGCATTATTAATGGTTATCTCACATCCGTGGTTGCTTGATCAGTATCTGAAGTGTTCATCAATTCTTTCCCATGTCCTTGCTCCAACTCAGATAGTCATGGAACTCTGAAAGAATTGGTTGCATGTTCTGAGGCATCCCGTACGTTCCTGGAAGAGGTTGTTCACGCAGGGCATAACCGTAGAATGTGTTGTTGGTATATATTATCACATAGAAATAATGAAATGTGCATGGAGTTTTTATTGACAAATTGTATTTTGAAAATAAAATGTTGAGGTTGATATAATTTTATATGAGGTTATTTATGTTGTTTTATTTTGGGTGATTTTTGTTAAGCTTAATTTTTATAATTATTTTAAAATATCGAATTCCCCTATAAAATTTATCAACAAAACTTTAATTTTTTGATTAATTATATTTGGTTAAAATTATACGATGAATTTTCACTTTATATTTAGTTTTATAATAAATTTAAATATAATTGTAATTTAAATTTATATAGTAATAAAAAAAATGAATTTTTAATTTATAAAAGGTAAATACTAATATTTGATTCTTTCATAAAATAAAATTATGGTTATAAAATTTAATTTAATATGAATAGTAAACTTAAATATAATTTAAATATAAATTTATATAGTAGTAAATGTATTGACTTTTTTAATTTATAAAAGGTAAATTCTTTTAATATTTGATTCTTTCATATACTAAAATTATAGCTATAAAATTTTCTTTCATATTAAAGGGTTATAAAATTTACTTTTTCTCAATGGTGTTTAATAAATTTGAATTTAAAATAGATTTAATTAATAAAAAAATTATTTTTTAATTTCATTATATTTTATAAATATAGATATTTTAAGAGATGGAATAGTAAAAAGTGAGTAATTTTTCATCATTTGATTTTAAGGTAACGGTTTTAAAGTTAGGTACACACGAATGAATCAAAACTTATTTCAATATATTTTTTTTAAAGTTAATTTTACACATGAATGGATCAAAGTCTACTTCTATGTTTTTATTTTAAAGTTAAGTTCATGAATAATTCGATCAAAGTACACTCAATATGAAAATAAACCATGTTAAACCATGGTTAAGCATCTTCAACCATGGTCAAGCATCGTCACATTGTGACAAATATTGTCTCAATATAAAAATACCCCATGGAAAACCATGGTCAATAATCATGGTCACATTGTGACGACGATTGTCTCTTGGTCCAACCTCACATTGTGACGACGATTGTCTCTTAGTCCAATGTCACATTGTGACGACGATTGTGTCTTGGTCCAATGTCACATTGTGATGACGATTGTCTCTTAGTCCAACGTCACATTGTGACGATGATTGTCTCTTGGTCCAACGTCACATTGTGATAAAGATGGTCTCAATATGAAAATCAATCATGGTCGACCATTCTCTAAAGATTTTGTCAATATGAAAATCAACCATTGTCAAGGATGGTCAACCATGTTTATTTAAGGGTTTCTAATATTTATCTTATTGTTTATATACCTTGGGTTTATAATATTAAATCCTTGGGTTTAATATTATTCCCTTTGGTGTTTAGTATTGATCCTTTGTGTTTATTAGTCTCTCAGGTTTATAATATCAATCACCTAGGTTTATTAATTTTAGGGTTCATATTCCTAGGTTATAATATTATTGATAGGGTTTATAGTATTAATCCTAGTGTTTAATATAAATCCCTTCGATTTATAATCATGGTCAACCATGTTCAACCATGGTCTAATCATATATTGTGACAAAGATTGTCTGAATATGAAAATCAACCATGTTCAACTATCCTCAACCATCGTCAACCATTCTCCAACGTCATATTGAGACAAATATTGTCTCAATATTAAAATCAATAATGGTAAACCATGATCAACCATGGTCAAATGCCGCATTGTGACAAAGATTGTTTCAATATCAAAATCAATCATGGTGAAGCATGGTCAATCATGGTCAACCATGGTCCAACACCACATTGTGACAAAGAATCCCTCCATATGAAAATCAACCATCGTCAACCATGTTCGAATGTTACATCAAAAATTGTCTCAATATGAAGATCAATCATGGTAAACCACAACCAATCATGGTCAACAATGGTCAATAACCATGGTCACATCGTGAAAAAGATTGTCTCATGGTCCAACGTCACATTGTGACAATCATGGTAATCCATGGTCAGCCATGGTCAATCATGGTCCAATGCCACATTGTGAAAAAGATTGTTTCAATATGGAAATCAACCATGGTTAACCATGGTCAACAATGTTTTAAAAAATCATTCATGGTAAACCATGTTCCAATGTCACATTGTGACAATAATTGTCTCAATATTAAAATCAACCATGGGAAACCATTCTCTAATGTCGCATTATGACAAAGTTTGTCTATATGAAAATCAATCATGGTCAAGCATGACCAACTAGGTGCATTGTCGCATTATGACAAGGATTGTCTCAGTATGAAAATCAACCTTCGTCAACCATGTTAATATTATGGTTTATAATATTTATCTTGTTGTTTATATACCTTGCTTTTATAATATCAATCACTTGGGTTTAATATTGTTCCCTTGGGTTCATGATCCCTTGGGGTTTTAGTTTTAATCCCTTAGGTTTATTATTCCCCTGGGTTTAATAATATCAATCCCTTAAATTTTTTATTCTCTCGGGTTTATAATATTTAATAATATTTTTTATTAACATAACAATTGTCTCAATATGAAAACTAACCATCAACCATGGTCCAATCTCACATTATGACAAAGATTCTCTCGAAATGAAAATCAATCATAGTCAACCATGGTTAATCATGGTCCAATATCAAATTGGAAATCATCCATGGTCAATCACATTTATAATAATATTTGATTTATTATTTAATTATTATTATTATTTAATAATAATTAATTTATAAATTATTATTAATTAATTACTATTAGTTAATTATTATTAACACTAATAACAATTTTATTATTATTATTATTATTATTATTTAATAATAATAATAAAAAATAAATTTATTATTTTTTATTATTATAGAAAAATAATAATAATAATAATAATTATTATTATAGATATAAATAAAGCTTTTCCGTGCATTAAACCTGTTAATATTTTTTTTAATTGAAATTATGTAAACAAACTTCATAGGTATAATTTTGCCTTATAAAGTTAAAGGCGTCACAATGTCTCTTTATTGATTCCTCTCCATACATTACCATTGCAAATTATATCAGTAAATAATATGTAGAGTAGCAGCGTTGACACAGCGGGCAGGTGGAGAGAGAGTGATTGCAAATTGCAATCCCCGTTTATTTCTTTCCAATAACTTTACCAAAGCAAAAACAATTATGAGAAAGATATATGGCATTCTACATTGCATCGTCTCCTTCACTCGTTTTCCACTTTATTTTCTACACGGCTACACCTATTTTTATTTATAGCTATCATAACTTCACAAAAGAACACCTTCACAATACATATTTTGTCATAAATATTGGATATTGTAGGGCCATGAATCCTGTTCCATTATGTTAACACCCAGGTTGTTCCCTATGACTCCCAAGGGAATACGGCCGGGGTAACCACTAACCAATCTTTGGGTTACAGTTCCTAGCCTAACTGCAACCAGAGAGGGCTCTCTCTTTATGATTTGTCTCTGTTATGATGGTGTTTTAGGCTAGCTATTATGCTCAGGTTTTGGTTTGTGTTTTGGTTGAAGGATTTCTTTCAGGTCTTATGATGCAGTGTTTAGATAGTATAATACCATTGGGCAATGGAGTCTGGAGTTGTGAAATGATCTGATACGCTGGATTTGTGGTGTTCAAACTGCAGGGCCTATTGTGTATTTTAGACAGACAAAACTAGATCAAATGGTGATGTATGTCAACCAACAGAAAGCAATTAAGAATTTCTATTAAGCTGGTGGGTGAAGGTGAGCACACTGCACAGGAGCAAAACTTGAATTCCTGTGACAAAGGTCACTGTGATAGATGTATTCTGAAAGTGCAACAATTAAGAATTACACTTATCTAGATTACAGCTGAAGAAAACATTGATAAACAACACAGATTGAACTCAGGGTACTCAGTGAATAAATCCTGAAAGCTATTCTTTTTCCTTGTTGCTTAGTATTGAAAACAGATATATATGGATTTTAACAAAACAACTAATTAACAGAGAGAGATACAGAGACTTATTGTATGATGAAATACACAGGGATCCAGCAGTTATCAACAGACACCAGAACGCATCCAACACCTCAGAAATCCGAGAAATTCCATTGCTTTCTATATTAACTTCTGAAAAGGATTACAGCATAAGAACTTCTTCAGGAGAAATCAACAACAACCCTTGCAATCTTATGCGAAGGGGACTTTATAGAAATGCGTATACAAAATATCTCAGGCATTGAGTCATCTGAGAGAGAAAATATCTTCATTATTACGTTCAGAAAGTAGGCAAGGAGTTATTACAATTTTGAATGCAGCGTAAATGCCCTTTATGTCTGTCAAAGGATTGTTTTGACTTTTGAGAGTCACTGAGTCGGTTGCATTACTCTGTTTTAATTCTGGAAATACGCATTTACTTTTGGCTGCGCAGTGCATTCTCGGGTTTGCCAGCTGTGGTCTTCTATTTCTGCTTTGTTGGCCACTACATCCGCTGAGTTGGCTCAGCTTTGATTTATGCTGCATGCTGACTTTGCTGAACTGTGCTTTTTATAAAACTTTGTAATAAAACAGAAATTTGGTGAATGCCTTACTGATTACAAAATTCTCTGTATTGCATCTGTCCACCATTCCTGTGTAGGGAGCTGATGCCTGAGGATGGCCTCCATTGTCTCTTCTGCTTCTGTATATTTGAAAAAATTTGGGGCCACATCAAACAAGTGATTAATTTCATTCATTATAAAAAATAGATTTTCTATCTTACTATAGAAAACCTGTCCTGTAATAGGCCCTGTGTCTTCTGAAGTGCTGGCCCTCTCATTGATCTGTGCTGAGGCAAAAACATTTACTCTTTTGGCATACTGTTCATGGGTGAATAATTTCCCTCCGCTGTTCAGTAAGCTAGGGAGTCCTCTACTCTGCAATACCTGAAATTTCTCCATGAACTTATTTACCTCTGTCTGCATATCCTGGGTTCTTCTGTCCAATGTCTGCACCAGATTTCTAAGAGTAAGAACCCTCTTGATCATTTGAATAGTCTCAGTTCTATTTGTGATTCCAATGGTGGCTAACTGAGAACTTGTTTTGTGGTTAAGCACATTGATCATTCTTGTAGCAACTTCAGGCATATTTCCTAATAAGGCCCTTGGTGTTCGGATTTCCTTCTGTGCCTTTGGGATGAGCTCTAGTTGCTCATGGATTGTCTCGATATATGGCCATTGGTTGGTGATGGATTGGCCAATATTGGACCATATCATTGCTCTGATCTCAGATATGATTTTATCTAGCTTGAGCTCATTCTCAAGCTCCTTGATCCTATCTTTAAGGGCTTTGATTTCCCTGGCCTTTTCTCCCACCTCTCTTTTTGTCTTATCATGCCTTTCATTGACCTTGGCCAGCTTATCTCTGGTTTCATGCAGCTCTGTCATCTGAGCTTCCAAGATTTGTATTTCATTCTTTAATTTCTGCATGTCTAGGCTATGTGCCTGTTCTGTACTTGTAGGTGCTGCTGAAGTGGATGTAGTTGTTTGTTCAGTTTGTTGAGGTGGAGGCACAATGGTAGGAGCAACATCCTCAAGGTTGATGACTTGAGGAGGAGGCTGAGAAGTCTGACCCTCTTGTCTTTGCTTTAGTGCTGCTTGTAAGGCCGCTTGAGTAGCCTCAGACTCTCCTAATTTCTCTTGTGTCTGCAGGAGCTGCTTATATATAGATATTAGCATATCTGTGGCATCCTTTTCCATCCTTTGTTGGGCTACCTCATCTGTTTGGGGGTGAATGGTAGCTGGGAGCTTGACTTTCTTCCTTAATGCAGCCATGTCAGCATCCCTTAGTTTCAAGATCTCCTGTATCCCTTTGATGTCATTGGGGTTATGCCCAATTTCCACGATGATGTCCTCTAGGGATTTTATCCTGTTGTCTTTGGCCTGAGATGAAGCCCTCTCCAATTCTAGTTGAGAGGCTGTAGCATTGAGGCTGCTTGTTAATTTGTAATTCTCCAATGTTTTGTCTGCCAAGGAGGCATACACCATTTCACCAGTTTGCTTGTGCAGCTCAATTTTATCCATTGGGTGGATGTCCTTGGCCAGGACCTCTAGATTAGTCCTGAGATAATCTGCAGTAGATTGTGGCTGGAGTGCGGTGGGTATGAAGTGACTCATAGTCAACTTGCCTTCGTCCACATCAAAGGCAGCCATTAATCTTTGTTGGTTGGAGGGGGCCATTTTCAACAAATGGTTATATAATTTGATTTTCATGGGTTCACTCCTTCTTTTGATGTCTATAAACTGTTGTTTGATGCCTACCTCTCCTTCCCTCTGCTGGCTGGAGGAAGTGACCTCCCCTCCCATGATTCTGTCTTGTTCTTGGTGGAAGGAACTGACCGAGGCTTCCCTGCTGGGTGGGCCCATACCCATTACTTGTCTAATTGCCTCATCATCCTCTGAGAAGTCAATTAATCTCTGTCTCTTCTCCCCCTGGTTGATGGATGAAGTCATGGGTGTTTCTCTGTCCCTTTTCCTACTTAGGTCCTCCTTCTGTGGAGTTTGAAGGACCGAGGCATCAGTAATGTTTTCAGGCCTTGAGTGTTCTACATTTTGGGCCTGCTTCTCAGTGGTAATTGGGGCATCTACCACTCTTTCTTGCTGTAAGGGCTGCTGTGTTTCAGATTGCCCTTCTCCTTGCTGCTGTTGTTGTTTTTGTTGTTGCTGCTGCTCTGCCTGTTCTTTCTCTCGCTGCTCTGGCTCTATCTCCATCACCTGTTCTTTTCCCTTCTCTGATATATTTCCAGCAACTCTTGTAGCTTGCTGTTGGGCAGTTGAAGAGGATGCTGCTGCTCCAATTTGTGTGCTCGGCAGTGAGCTGACCTATGAATAAAACTCAAGGTCAGCCATTTTCTCTAGGTTTCTTAGAGCTCTTTGATTAAGCTCTTCTTGAGTAACAGCTTCTTCTAAAGTCCCTCTCCTCCATTTACTTTGATTGGCATGTTTTTCTATGTGAGGAAGGCTGCAATGATCATAAGCAGACAACTTGTATTTAAGCCTCCTCATGGTAATGAAGTTGTTAGGGTCATAAGGTTTCCATAGGAAGCTGTATTTGAGACCAAGGCCCCCAAGTATTCTATCTGCTTCCTTCCACCCTTCCTCCCTTTCGTTATAAAGGAGATGGCCAAGTTGACTTTTGACCTTTAGCTGTGCCTTCTTACCTTTTCCTGAAAAGTGGAACACATCCACAAAGCCAAACTGCCTGAAGTATTCTAAGGCAAGTAGTCTCATAGGCACAAATCTGGGTAGTCTAAATGGGGGCAACTCACACCCATATATTCTGATAACGGTGTGGTGTTGGTAGAAGTACCAATCCCCAATGCTGTATGCTTTTGATAAATGCAGGAGTCTTTGCATCTCATCTGTCAATCTGGGAGGAGGTGAGCCCAAAAGTAGAGTCATGGCTGGATGAATGAAGTGATCAATGAACTCACAGTAGGTGTATGGAGAATAGAAAGTGAGGTGGAAAGCAGATGTCCAGTACACCACCGATCTCAAATTTCCCTGTGCATCTTCTCTTTTCATTGGGAAGGAGAACTTCTCATGCTGGAAGTATAGAAGCAAATGATATATGTAGGAAGTGTATTTAAATACCCTATCTCTTGACAGGTTCATCAGCTGCTCATGCATCTTGTCAGAGATGTATGTGGCATAGTCATAGCAGACTGGTTTTCTTCCTGGAGCAAACATGAGCATTATGTGCATAACCGTTTCATCCACATATTCCACTGAATCATATCCCAGGATGGGACTGATCATGTCAACAAGGTCCAGGCCCAATTGGTTGAGGTAGACAGAGTTGATGGGAGGAGTTTGTACAGTGTCAGCTTTGATGAATAACTGATTAAGCTTTGTAATCTGGGCCTCTGTCATTCTGGCTCCCCCTATTATCAAATCAGCTAGTGATAGAGGGACCAACTTCTTATTTGTTTTGAACTGCAGCATCTCCCTGATGGCTTCAGGGGTAATAAGAAACAGAATTGCGCCTGAAGAATCAAGCACTGCCCTCTGGGATGCATCATAATACTCAGCACATAAGTGGATGAGTTCTGGGAATTGGTTGACCTGTGGTAGCTTGAAGATTGGGAGAGAGGAATCCCAAATTCCCAAGATGTCTGTCCCATTCTGATGTTTGATTTTAATTTCATTTAGTATTTGGAGATGAAACCTACTCCTGCTTAGCATTTCTTCTGATATGTTATAGTCTAAGTCAGCTAATGCTTTCCAGCCCAATGCTTTGTGAGGGGCATTCAGAGGAGCTACATTGAGGGCTATAGGAGCCACAGGGGGATCCATGGTTCTTCTTAGGATTCTGTTTTTTTCAAGGACTGGTGTTACTATGCAGAGTAACACAAACAACGCTTTTTCTGAGGAAAATGAGAATTTCTGAGGACAAAGAGTGAATGGGAAAGGTTGTAGCGATTGAAACGCTGCTTTTGAGTTAATAGGTGAGTTGCAGACCTGAGCAGAGTTTGCTTTTGAGGCGAATTAGCTTCTTGCAGGTGACTGGTTCACGATTGCGCGAACCAGTAATAAGTTTACGTTCAACTTGCCCAATGTGGCCCTATAAACGTGTAGGGGCAGCTCTGGTTTGGTCTGAATGTTAGTTCAGTGGTCCTTTAATGGTGAATTTTGAGTTTGGAGGTCTGTTACTAGTTATACCCGAAATTCAGTGAAAATGGAGCTTTAGAGTGCAAATGAGAAGTACCTGTAGAATCTGGTCGGTTAGAACTTGCTAGCACTTTGAGGGATGGACGTTCTAGCGGTCCGGAAGTCTTTTCCACGGTTGGTGCAGGTTTGGACGTGAATATACATGCAGAACAAACAACAAAGCTTGCGCCCAAAAATAGCAAAAAACACGATTTTTGGCATAAATATATCTTTTGGTGATTTTGGCGCGTTTTCGCGCTGACGTCAGCATGACGTCACCGGTGGGGTCAGGGTCGGATGACGTCAGCAGGACGTCATCCGGCCAGGTGGCGGCCTCTGGTTGGTCCACGGGGACAGTGAGATGGCAGGACAAGTGGACCAGTGGTTGAGCGGAGAAATGATGCGACGGCGTACCTGGGGGTGACGTGGGGTGTCGGAGCAGTGACGTGGCGGTGAGGTAAGACAAGCGGGAATGATAAAACCGGAAACCGGGGCGGTTTCATATCGCACCGCCTACGGTACGGTGGCGGTATGCGTCAGTGGTACCTCCGATGGGTTGTGGAGTGGACGCGTGGCTGCCGCATGACGTAGCCAAAATACGGCCGTCGGGAGATATCGTTCGGGCAGCGGATCGGCTCCGATGCTGTAGTAGCCGTCGGATCTGGAGGAGCAAGATCTAACGGTTGTCGGGAAGGTGAAGCGATAACCAAGTACGGGGAAAGGCAGAGGCCTATTTTAATATTGTCCTGGGGATCTGTGCACTGGCGGAAGGTTTGGAACAGTGGGTTTTCATGATTTTTGTTGAAAATAGACCCGCCCTTTAGACTTAGGATAAGAGAAAAATGTTGGTTTTTTGATGTTTTTAGCCATTTTGAAGCGGGTAAGGGTAGAAATTGGGCTTTTAGGGGGTTTTCATGTGCAAATGGGGGTCAAAAATGAAGGAATGAATTTGCAGAGGACAAAGGAGATTTAGCTTAGGTTTATCAAGATGACCAGGTGCCATCTGATCCCTGACATGTAACTTATTGGCTATAGTACCAAAGGGGTGGGTATTTATATAAAATTTGGGGTTTATACACCATGGTGTTAGTAATATTAGGGAAAAGGTGATATAAGGGATCTATATAATAGAGTTAGTGTTAGCATGGATGATGGAAGTGAATGGGGAACAAACACTAAGTTCATTTGAAAATTACTTAGTTTAGGGAGTAGATCAAAATGAAAAGATCTTTAGACAAGAAATGTGGCTTTGGATAAACAAGAATCATTATGAAACCATGATCTTCCTCCCTGAATCTCAGCTCATAGAGGGATGTTAGCAAATGAAAATGAAAGGGGGAAGGAGGGAGGTTAGTTATGGTCCTTGCTGCAACTTGATGAATATGCACACCTTGTCACTTGATAGACTTTGCCTTGGTAATCATAGTCACCATGCTTGCAATGGTGAAGGTAGCCTTTTTCTGCAACCACCATTACCTACCCAGCTATTTGCCTAGCATTTTTTATTTCTTCTTGGAGGGTGCACTTGGACTTGCAGACCCTTACTTGCCTTTTCTTTTCTTTGGCTTTTTCTTTTATTTTCCTATCTACTTCTAACCTTATTGCTTCCAAGGTCCCAGATTAAGCAGTTGGGAGCCTTATTTTCTCTACCTAGGCTATTTGTCTGCCAAGATTAAACAGTTTGGACAGACTTCTTTCTCTAGTCTACAGCAGGAAATTGAAATCAAGGCATGATCCAGATTAGACTGTTGGATCATCCATCAGAATGGAAACAAAGCCATCAAAATTGAAACAAGGAGAAACTTTTTACATGCCTTGTGTTTCTAGGAAATATGGGATCTTTGCATAATCAAAGCAGAGCATATTTGGCCTTTCCCTAGCCCATCATGAAATATGAAACCTATTGGTATAGGTATCCAACAGTGGCTCCACATGGGGATGGTTTTTCACTTGAAAGACCAAGGACAGCAGGTCAGATTGCCTTGCTCCATTGCTGCCCATATCATCCTTAAAGTTTGCTGCTTTTGAAATACCAAATTTCGTGCTTCCCTTCTTGGTAGACTTCTGATTCTATTTACCTTTTGCTGGTTGGTGAATCACTTGGAAAACTGCATTTTACGATCTAAACAGAAAATAATATGTACATCTGCATATATACAAGGGAACCTCAGGTTGCACTCATGGGAAATAGTCAAAATAATGCTTCAGCATCCTGCCATTGACAGGACCTTCATCTAAGTCAGCTTCAGTTAGACTTTTGAGGAAGTAAGTATTGTTACCTTGTACTGCTTGGACAGCAAATGGTCCCCTCCATAAGGAATCAAATTTTCCATGCTTTCCCTTTTCTTCTCTTCTTGCATCCCACTTTAGGACTTTGTCTCCCACATTGAAATCTTCTGCTTTGGTTCTCCTGTCAAAGGCCTTCTTTAATTTTTCCTGTAACCCTTGAACTCTGCTGAACACCTGATCTCTAGTTTGCTGCAGACATATGATTTGATTTATCCTTCTTTGCATATCATTTGGTTCGGCTTGGTTTTCTTGAAGAAGCTTCATAACAGGTACTCCTATTGATGAGGGAAATTTGGCTTCTAGTCCATAAACCAACTCATATGGGCTGGTGCCAATTGATCTTTTGGTTGTTAGTCTATCTGCCCATAAGGCATTGACTAGTTTCTTGTGCCAATTCTTTTTGTTTTCTTCCAGCACCTTTTTTATGATGTTCACCAGGCTCTTGTTAGATGATTCAGCTAGGCCATTTCCCTGGGGATAGTATGCAGTAGAGTGACCCAAAGTAATATGATATTTGTGGCAGAAGTTTACCATTTTCTTGGATCTGAAAGCAGCAGCATTGTCTGTTATTATTTTGTCAGGACAGCCAAACCTAGCCAGTATGTTGTTTTCCAAAAACTGAATGATTACTGAGTCATTTGCTTGTCTGCATGGGGCAGCTTCAATCCATTTGGTGAAGTAGTCTGTGGCTGTCAAAATCCATCTATGTTGGCCTGAAGATGAGGGATGAATTTCCCCAATGAAATCCAAGCCCCATTGTTGAAAAGGTCTCTCTGTTGCAATGGGTCTTAGGGGAAGTGGCAGCAACTGTCTTTTACCCTCAAACACTTGGCATTTGTGGCATGAGGTTGTGAATTTCTTGACATCAGAGAACATGGTGGGCCAGTAATAACCAGCCCTCAGTATTTTGTCCACAGTGGATTTCCAGTACAAATGTCCACCACAGTCTCCTGCATGAAAATCTTGCATGATATTGTCAGTTTCATTTTCCATTAAACAGTGCAGCAATATACCTTCATGGTTTTTCCAAAGTAAATTTCCATCCATCACACAAAATCTAGATGTTTTCATTTTTAAGAACCTACACTTAGTTCTGGACAGTCCTGGGGGAGCACACAGGTTTTGTAACACATAACAGATGTCAGAGTACCAAGGGGATTGTTCAAAGGCTACATTGATCTTTGGAGTCGCCAGCTCTGTTTCACTGTCCAGCTGATTGATATCTAAGGCTTGAAAATTTGTTTCCGTCATTAATTTGGCCAAGCCTTGCCCTTTTATTAGTTTTGTAGGTTTTATCTCAATGTCAAATTCCAAGATACTGGCTATCCATTTTCCTCTTCTGCCTTCTAAGTTTTCTTGGGTGAGAATGTCTTTGACAATAGGACTTGGCACATATGCTATGACATGGGAATAAAGGATATAAACCCTAAAATCCTTAATTGCTTTGACCAAAGCATAAGCTTGCTTTTCCATGATTTGGTATTTCAGAGGTGCGTCTCTAAGGGCTTTACTAAAGAAAGCAATTGGTTTCTCATTTCCTTGGTCATCTTTTTGCAGCAAAACAGCAGCAATAGTATACTGGGAGGCGAAAGAGAAAATGATAAAGTCTCTGTCAAACTGAGGATTGGTTAACACTGGGGTTTGAGTCAAGGCCAATTTTATACCTTCAAAGGCTTGTTTTGCTTCAACAGTCCACTTTACTTTTGAATCCTTTTTTAGCATGTTGTTTAATAATCTGATTAGTTCTGCTAAGTTTGGGATAAACCTTCTTAAAAAATTGATTTTTCCTAAGAATCCCTGCAACTCCTTGACATTCCTTGGGTGGGGCATTTGTAGGATAGCTTGTATCCTATCTGGATCAATTCTTATGCCATCTTTTGAAATAATGTGTCCTAAGAGTTTACCTTCTTCCAAGCCAAATAATGACTTCTTGGGATTTAAGGAAATACCATATTTCCTGCATGTTAGGAAAATCTGTCTCAAATGTTTCAGATGTTCTTGGTCAGATTTTGAAAAGGGTGTAAGATCATCTAAGTAAATGACTAGGAAGTCATGAATCTCTTTTGCAAAAGAAATATCCATTGCTCTTTGAAATGTTGCCCCTGCATTTTTCAATCCAAAGGGCATCTTTACATATTTGAAAGTTCCCCATGGGGTTGTGAATGCAGTTTTGTCTTGGTCATCAGGGTGTACCAAGATTTGATTAAAGCCTGAGAATCCATCAAGCAATGACATCCTTGAAGCCCCCACCACTCTTTGGAGAATGTGATCCATTTTGGGTAAAGGGTAGTTATCTTTGAGTGATACTTGATTTAGATTCCTTAAGTCTACACAAAGTCTAATCTCACCAGTCTTTTTTCTTGTAGGGACTAAGTTGGAAATCCATTCAGAGAATCTGATTGGTGCTATGATGCCAGCTTTGAACATTTTTTGCAATTCCTTTTCAATGGAAGGAAGGAGTATAGGATTGATCCTTCTCAACTTCTGCTTGAATGGTTTTTGATTAGGCTTGAGGGGAATGGTATGCTGAATGACAGAAGTATCATAGGACTTTAGATCCTCATAACCCCATGCAAAAACATCTTGGAACTCTTTGAAGAGGTCAATGTACTTGGGTTTTTGATCAGGGGGCAAAGAAGCAGACAGCTTTATTATTTTGGGCTTATCAATAGTACCAATATTGCATTCTTCAATGGCTGCATCTAATGGCTGCATTTTTGGCTTCCTAGGGATGTCATTTGAATCAAAAATGTCCTCTAGCGGGGTAAGGCCTGTTGGAAGGAAATTGTCTTTGAGTTCTATGATTTCAGCTTCAGTGCTGGTCACCTCTTCATAGTCAATTTGGTGAATTTGCTGAATGTTTTCGTTGTTGAAAATGGTTGGATTCAGTAATTGTTTTGCTGTTCTAGGTGATATTGGATGAACCATTTGTTGAAACAGTATTTGTGATTGACTTGCTGACTCAAGTATTTGTGATTGACTTGCTCTGTCAGTGTCAATATTTAATCCTGCAAACTCTTGTTGTAAGGTTAGAAAATTGTTTATTTGCATATCATCCTCAAATACTTGCCATTCTTTGACATTGTTTGGAATGGAGGGTCTGTACTTGACCTCGGCTGTGAAGCAGTTGTTGGTTTCCAGTGGAAATTTGAAAGTGCTGGCAAATGTTGCCAAACTGTGTGCATGGAGATTGTGGCCCCTTGAAATTTTTGTGATAAGGAAGTCAGAGAAAGTGTCCAATATTTCAATTACAGCAGACCTGTAAGACCTCAACCTTTTGTCATTGGTGACAAAACTTCCTTTCACTTGTTGAATCACTAGATCAGAGTCTCCCATGATCGAAACCGTAGGAGCTTGTAATGTCTTTACTAGCTTGAGACCTAGTAACAGAGCTTCATACTCTGCCATGTTATTAGTGCATCTAAAGTTTAATCTACAAGCTCTGCCTTCTGCATGGGTTTTCTCTTTGTTATGTAACAAAACTCCAGCTCCTGCCCCTAACTTGTTGACTGAGCCATCAAATTCTAAGACCCACAGAATATCTTGCTTGACATGAGATTTAAAGATCTGTTCATGGGATGGCAATGTAAGCAGGAGTTGGGGTTTCTTCTCTAGCTTGTGTTCTAGGATAGTTTCATCACGTGATTGAAAATCTTTGACAACTAGAGGAGGGGTAGTGTCCAGTGCTTGACTGATCGATGTTTTATGGGTGGAACTTCCTTGATTAATGTTTTGTTCTTGCATGCGTGTTTTGGTCCTAATATCATTGTTTGAGAGGCTTGCGCTGTCATTGAAGAGAATGAACGAATCTATGTCTGAATGGACAGCATATACAGGAAAGTTTTGAGGCTTTTCCTCACTGCTGACCATGTATTTCATGAGTGTTTCTCTGTAGAGTCTCTTTGGTTGCCCAAAGACAGAGATGGTGGCATATGACATATCTAATTGCAGGGAGCCTTGGAGTTTAGCTCCCCATGATCTTGATAACAGCATCCCATATTTAGGTGGGATATCAGCGACAACAACATCCATTAGAATGGTTTTGTTGGGGTATTGAACCAGAGACACACATAAATCTTTTATTAGACCTAAACACTTGACTTGGCTGGAGTCAAAGGAAAACAGGTCCTTGTATGGTCTTGTTATATCCAAATTCAATCTTTCCATGACTGCTTTTGGCATGAGGTTATGAGAGGCACCTGAGTCAAACATCGCATTATGCAGTATTTTGTCATGAATGTGCAAGCTGACATAAAAAGGTAATATCCCTGTAACTACTGTTTTTCCATCTACCTCTGGGCCAAACAGTAATTCCGGAGTGTCATCTAACACATTTACATCATCTTTTCTATTAGTGAGTTGAAGGGATTTCTTAATCTGTTGCTTATAGATGTCATGCTTGGCTAGTTCTGAGAGGGGAATTGCTATCTTTGGCTTGCCAATCTCTGTGCCTAGGTCAAAAGGTTTATCAGCTTGGGTTTTGGAATTATGGATAGCAGCCCTTTCTTTGCTCATTAAATCTTCTTGTTGGTTTTCATCTTGACTTTGAGACCTGCCCCTTTCACTCATGTCTTGAGGGGTAATATTTAAATCAGGGTGAGAGGACGACGTTTCCATAGGCTGATGTAGTGGTGACAAAAGTTTGGTGACCTCTTCAACCACTACTTCTTCTGTAGGCAAGTTTGTTTTGTCATTAGGTTCTGTGACTATGGTTCCTTTAGACTGCTGTTTATCCTTTATCTTTTCAGGCTGATTTACATTTATAGTCCTACTTCTTAGCTTGTACTGTTTATGGACTTCATAGACAGCACTATCATATCCTTGTTTAAAATCAAAGGATTCTCCTGATTTAGTTTGGAATATTTTGATTTCATCATCCTCATGATCCTCTTGTGTTAAGAAAACTTGGCTTTTACCATCTAGACCCATTAGGTTAATCTCAGGGTCTTCATTGGGTTCAGTTGATGTTGAAGTTTCTGCATAATTTTCTTGGAAAGGGGTTCTTATGTCTTGGTCAGCACTTGTCCTACCAATGTTTTGGTTTTGAGTTCTCCTAAAATTCGGATTTCTAGGAGGGTTGTTTTGTGGTGCTTCCCATGATGACTTTCTTTCAACCGATTCCACTCTTTCACCCAATCTCTTCATGCTATTTAGTATTGCATCTAGCTTTTGATCAAATCCCGAGGGTTCTTCTTTGAAGGCAGTCCTTTTTTCCAACTTTGCCCTGTTTCTTTTGGCAATTAGGTTAGCTTCCACTGTGACAGCAACCCTTTGAGCTTCTTCAAGGGTTGGAGGATCTCTTTCCTTTAACTGATAGGCCATATCAGGGTCAAAACCATCAGGGAATTTATACAGGGCTAAATCAGGAGGGGGCCTTAAGTTCTGTGGGATAGCATTATATACATTGTTAAACCTAGCACAATATTCCAAAACTGTCTCCTGGGGACCTCTCTTAATAGTGTCATATTCACCAAGTACGTGGAGAGGATCTTTCTTCTTCTCCCATCTGTCAGTAAAAGCTTCGTAAAGCTGATCAGGAGTTGTAATGGAGTTTGCATTCAGGGATCTGAACCAAGTTCTAACATCCCCAGTTAAGCTTTGAACAAAAATTCTCATTCTAACACTGTCATCATCTATTTCATAGGTCTCAAAGTGGTCTTGCATCTTCTTAGCATGCTGGATAGCTGTTAGAGAGCCATTTGAGTCAAAATATGAGATTTTGCTTTGATAATCTTGAGGTAAAGCCGCAGCATTAGCTGGTATCTGCAGAGGTGCATACCTGTTAGCCATATTTATGAGGTTTAGAGGGTTAATAGGAACAAACGGGACAGCAGGGATCACTGGTATAACAGGGTTAATGGGATGAGTAGCTAGTGGGAGACTGGTTAAAGGAGTATGCGCAGTGGATGAAGATGTGAGAGGAGGACTTTGCGATGTTGATGGTGAACTAGGGGAACTTGGGGTGGACCGGAAAAGAACTTTGCAAGGAGTGGGAATGAGGCTGGGATGATCCGAACTTATATTTGCATCAGCAGGCTTCTCCTGCTTTTGCTGTCTGCTGATGTTTCTTCGGATGGTATTTGGATTATCAACAATGATGGGTGGATTAGGGTCAGGATTTGCCCTAGTATGCCGTGGATTTTTCTTAGGAGCCAGCTTCCAACCTGTTTTTTGGGATTTTGTGGGAAGTTTTTATATCTGCAAGGACTGGATGAAGATTTTGGAATGGCTATATATTCTCAGAGCTAAGAAGAAGATTCCCCAAACAAGCTCCTCCTTAAAGCTGTTAATGTGATGCAGAAACAGTTCTAAGGCCTCTTGGCTGGTTTCAGGCTTGATGGTAGCTTTGTAAGACAGATAGTAATTGAAAAAATCCTAAGAAGTCCCCAGCGGAGTCGCCAATTATGTTAACACCCAGGTTGTTCCCTATGACTCCCAAGGGAATACGGCCGGGGTAACCACTAACCAATCTTTGGGTTACAGTTCCTAGCCTAACTGCAACCAGAGAGGGCTCTCTCTTTATGATTTGTCTCTGTTATGATGGTGTTTTAGGCTAGCTATTATGCTCAGGTTTTGGTTTGTGTTTTGGTTGAAGGATTTCTTTCAGGTCTTATGATGCAGTGTTTAGATAGTATAATACCATTGGGCAATGGAGTCTGGAGTTGTGAAATGATCTGATACGCTGGATTTGTGGTGTTCAAACTGCAGGGCCTATTGTGTATTTTAGACAGACAAAACTAGATCAAATGGTGATGTATGTCAACCAACAGAAAGCAATTAAGAATTTTCTATTAAGCTGGTGGGTGAAGGTGAGCACATTGCACAGGAGCAAAACTTGAATTCCTGTGACAAAGGTCACTGTGATAGATGTATTCTGAAAGTGCAGCAATTAAGAATTACACTTATCTAGATTACAGCTGAAGAAAACATTGATAAACAACACAGATTGAACTCAGGGTACTCAGTGAATAAATCCTGAAAGCTATTCTTTTTCCTTGTTGCTTAGTATTGAAAACAGATATATATGGATTTTAACAAAACAACTAATTAACAGAGAGAGATACAGAGACTTATTGTATGATGAAATACATAGGGATCCAGCAGTTATCAACAGACACCAGAACGCATCCAACACCTCAGAAATCCGAGAAATTCCACTGCTTTCTATATTAACTTCTGAAAAGGATTACAGCATAAGAACTTCTTCAGGAGAAATCAACAACAACCCTTGCAATCTTATGCGAAGGGGACTTTATAGAAATGCGTATACAAAATATCTCAGGCATTGAGTCATCTGAGAGAGAAAATATCTTCATTATTACGTTCAGAAAGTAGGCAAGGAGTTATTACAATTTTGAATGCAGCGTAAATGCCCTTTATGTCTGTCAGAGGATTGTTTTCACTTTTGAGAGTCACTGAGTCGGTTGCATTACTCTGTTTTAATTCTGGAAATACGCATTTACTTTTGGCTGCGCAGTGCATTCTCGGGTTTGCCAGCTGTGGTCTTCTATTTCTGCTTTGTTGGCCACTACATCCGCTGAGTTGGCTCAGCTTTGATTTATGCTGCATGCTGACTTTGCTGAACTGTGCTTTTTATAAAAATTTGTAATAAAACAGAAATTTGGTGAATGCCTTACTGATTACAAAATTCTCTGTATTGCATCTGTCCACCATTCCTGTGTAGGGAGATGATGCCTGAGGATGGCCTCCATTGTCTCTTCTGCTTCTGTATATTTGAAAAAATTTGGGGCCACATCAAACAAGTGATTAATTTCATTCATTATAAAAAATAGATTTTCTATCTTACTATAGAAAACCTGTCCTGTAATAGGCCCTGTGTCTTCTGAAGTGCTGGCCCTCTCATTGATCTGTGCTGAGGCAAAAACATTTACTCTTTTGGCATACTGTTCATGGGTGAATAATTTCCCTCCGCTGTTCAGTAAGCTAGGGAGTCCTCTACTCTGCAATACCTGAAATTTCTCCATGAACTTATTTACCTCTGTCTGCATATCCTGGGTTCTTCTGTCCAATGTCTGCACCAGATTTCTAAGAGTAAGAACCCTCTTGATCATTTGAATAGTCTCAGTTCTATTTGTGATTCCAATGGTGGCTAACTGAGAACTTGTTTTGTGGTTAAGCACATTGATCATTCTTGTAGCAACTTCAGGCATATTTCCTAATAAGGCCCTTGATGTTCGGATTTCCTTCTGTGCCTTTGGGATGAGCTCTAGTTGCTCATGGATTGTCTCGATATATGGCCATTGGTTGGTGATGGATTGGCCAATATTGGACCATATCATTGCTCTGATCTCAGATATGATTTTATCTAGCTTGAGCTCATTCTCAAGCTCCTTGATCCTATCTTTAAGGGCTTTGATTTCCCTGGCCTTTTCTCCCACCTCTCTTTTTGTCTTATCATGCCTTTCATTGACCTTGGCCAGCTTATCTCTGGTTTCATGCAGCTCTGTCATCTGAGCTTCCAAGATTTGTATTTCATTCTTTAATTTCTGCATGTCTAGGCTATGTGCCTGTTCTGTACTTGTAGGTGCTGCTGAAGTGGATGTAGCTGTTTGTTCAGTTTGTTGAGGTGGAGGCACAGTGGTAGGAGCAACATCCTCAAGATTGATGACTTGAGGAGGAGGCTGAGAAGTCTGACCCTCTTGTCTTTGCTTTAGTGCTGCTTGTAAGGCCGCTTGAGTAGCCTCAGACTCTCCTAATTTCTCTTGTGTCTGCAGGAGCTGCTTATATATAGATATTAGCAGATCTGTGGCATCCTTTTCCATCCTTTGTTGGGCTACCTCATCTGTTTGGGGGTGAATGGTAGCTGGGAGCTTGACTTTCTTCCTTAATGCAGCCATGTCAGCATCCCTTAGTTTCAAGATCTCCTGTATCCCTTTGATGTCATTGGGGTTATGCCCAATTTCCACGATGATGTCCTCTAGGGATTTTATCCTGTTGTCTTTGGCCTGAGATGAAGCCCTCTCCAATTCTAGTTGAGAGGCTGTAGCATTGAGGCTGCTTGTTAATTTGTAATTCTCCAATGTTTTGTCTGCCAAGGAGGCATACACCATTTCACCAGTTTGCTTGTGCAGCTCAATTTTATCCATTGGGTGGATGTCCTTGGCCAGGACCTCTAGATTAGTCCTGAGATAATCTGCAGTAGATTGTGGCTGGAGTGCGGTGGGTATGAAGTGACTCATAGTCAACTTGCCTTCGTCCACATCAAAGGCAGCCATTAATCTTTGTTGGTTGGAGGGGGCCATTTTCAACAAATGGTTATATAATTTGATTTTCATGGGTTCACTCCTTCTTTTGATGTCTATAAACTGTTGTTTGATGCCTACCTCTCCTTCCCTCTGCTGGCTGGAGGAAGTGACCTCCCCTCCCATGATTCTGTCTTGTTCTTGGTGGAAGGAACTGACCGAGGCTTCCCTGCTGGGTGGGGCCATACCCATTGCTTGTCTAATTGCCTCATCATCCTCTGAGAAGTCATTTAATCTCTGTCTATTCTCCCCCTGGTTGATGGATGAAGTCATGGGTGTTTCTCTGTCCCTTTTCCTACTTAGGTCCTCCTTCTGTGGAGTTTGAAGGACCGAGGCATCAGTAATGTTTTCAAGCCTTGAGTGTTCTACATTTTGGGCCTGCTGCTCAGTGGTAATTGGGGCATCTACCACTCTTTCTTGCTGTAAGGGCTGCTGTGTTTCAGATTGCCCTTCTCCTTGCTGTTGTTGTTGTTTTTGTTGTTGCTGCTACTCTGCCTGTTCTTTCTCTCGCTGCTCTGGCTCTATCTCTATCACCTGTTCTTTTCCCTTCTCTGATATATTTCCAGCAACTCTTGTAGCTTGCTGTTGGGCAGTTGAAGAGGATGCTGCTGCTCCAATTTGTGTTCTCGGCAGTGAGCTGACCTGTGAATAAAACTCAAGGTCAGCCATTTTCTCTAGGTTTCTTAGAGCTCTTTGATTAAGCTCTTCTTGAGTAACAGCTTCTTCTAAAGTCCCTCTCCTCCATTTACTTTGATTGGCATGTTTTTCTATGTGAGGAAGGCTGCAATGATCATAAGCAGACAACTTGTATTTAAGCCTCCTCATGGTAATGAAGTTGTTAGGGTCATAAGGTTTCCATAGGAAGCTGTATTTGAGACCAAGGCCCCCAAGTATTCTATCTGCTTCCTTCCACCCTTCCTCCCTTTCGTTATAAAGGAGATGGCCAAGTTGACTTTTGACCTTTAGCTGTGCCTTCTTACCTTTGCTTGAAAAGTGGAACACATCCACAAAGCCAAACTGCCTGAAGTATTCTAAGGCAAGTAGTCTCATAGGCACAAATCTGGGTAGTCTAAATGGGGGCAACTCACACCCATATATTCTGATAACGGTGTGGTGTTGGTAGAAGTACCAATCCCCAATGCTGTATGCTTTTGATAAATGCAGGAGTCTTTGCATCTCATCTGTCAATCTGGGAGGAGGTGAGCCCAAAAGTAGAGTCATGGCTGGATGAATGAAGTGATCAATGAACTCACAGTAGGTGTATGGAGAATAGAAAGTGAGGTGGAAAGTAGATGTCCAGTACACCACCGATCTCAAATTTCCCTGTGCATCTTCTCTTTTCATTGGGAAGGAGAACTTCTCATGCTGGAAGTATAGAAGCAAATGATATATGTAGGAAGTGTATTTAAATACCCTATCTCTTGACAGGTTCATCAGCTGCTCATGCATCTTGTCAGAGATGTATGTGGCATAGTCATAGCAGACTGGTTTTCTTCCTGGAGCAAACATGAGCATTATGTGCATAACCGTTTCATCCACATATTCCACTGAATCATATCCCAGGATGGGACTGATCATGTCAACAAGGTCCAGGCCCAATTGGTTGAGGTAGACAGAGTTGATGGGAGGAGTTTGTACAGTGTCAGCTTTGATGAATAACTGATTAAGCTTTGTAATCTGGGTCTCTGTCATTCTGGCTCCCCCTATTATCAAATCAGCTAGTGATAGAGGGACCAACTTCTTATTTGTTTTGAACTGCAGCATCTCCCTAATGGCGTCAGGGGTAATAAGAAACAGAATTGCGCCTGAAGAATCAAGCACTGCCCTCTGGGATGCATCATAATACTCAGCACATAAGTGGATGAGTTCTGGGAATTGGTTGACCTGTGGTAGCTTGAAGATTGGGAGAGAGGAATCCCAAATTCCCAAGATGTCTGTCCCATTCTTATGTTTGATTTTAATTTCATTTAGTATTTGGAGATGAAACCTGCTCCTGCTTAGCATTTCTTCTGATATGTTATAGTCTAAGTCAGCTAATGCTTTCCAGCCCAATGCTTTGTGAGGGGCATTCAGAGGAGCTACATTGAGGGCTATAGGAGCCACAGGGGGATCCATGGTTCTTCTTAGGATTCTGTTTTTTTCAAGGACTGGTGTTACTATGCAGAGTAACACAAACAGCGCTTTTTCTGAGGAAAATGAGAATTTCTGAGGACAAAGAGTGAATGGGAAAGGTTGTAGCGATTGAAACGCTGCTTTTGAGTTAATAGGTGAGTTGCAGACCTGAGCAGAGTTTGCTTTTGAGGCGAATTAGCTTCTTGCAGGTGACTGGTTCACGATTGCGCGAACCAGTAATAAGTTTACGTTCAACTTGCCCAATGTGGCCCTATAAACGTGTAGGGGCAGCTCTGGTTTGGTCTGAATGCTAGTTCAGTGGTCCTTTAATGGTGAATTTTGAGTTTGGAGGTCTGTTACTAGTTATACCCGAAATTCAGTGAAAATGGAGCTTTAGAGTGCAAATGAGAAGTACCTGTAGAATCTGGTCGGTTAGAACTTGCTAGCACTTTGAGGGATGGACGTTCTAGCGGTCCGGAAGTCTTTTCCACGGTTGGTGCAGGTTTGGACGTGAATATACATGCAGAACAAACAACAAAGCTTGCGCCCAAAAATAGCAAAAAACACGATTTTTGGCATAAATATATCTTTTGGTGATTTTGGCGCGTTTTCGCGCTGACCTCAGCATGACGTCACCGGTGGGGTCAGGGTCGGATGACGTCAGCAGGACGTCATCCGGCCAGGTGGCGGCCTCTGGTTGGTCCACGGGGACAGTGAGATGGCAGGACAAGTGGACCAGTGGTTGAGCGGAGAAATGATGCGACGGCGTACCTGGGGGTGACGTGGGGTGTCGGAGCAGTGACGTGGCGGTGAGGTAATACAAGCGGGAATGATAAAACCGGAAACCGGGGCGGTTTCATATCGCACCGCCTACGGTACGGTGGCGGTATGCGTCAGTGGTACCTCCGATGGGCTGTGGAGTGGACGCGTGGCTGCCGCATGACGTAGCCAAAATACGGCCGTCGGGAGATATCGTTCGGGCAGCGGATCGGCTCCGATGCTGTAGTGGCCGTCGGATCTGGAGGAGCAAGATCTAACGGTTGTCGGGAAGGTGAAGCGATAACCAAGTACGGGGAAAGGCAGAGGCCTATTTTAATATTGTCCTGGGGATCTGTGCACTGGCGGAAGCTTTGGAACAGTGGGTTTTCATGATTTTTGTTGAAAATAGACCCGCCCTTTAGACTTAGGATAAGAGAAAAATGTTGGTTTTTTGATGTTTTTAGCCATTTTGAAGCGGGTAAGGGTAGAAATTGGGCTTTTAGGGGGTTTTCATGTGCAAATGGGGGTCAAAAATGAGGGAATGAATTTGCAGAGGACAAAGGAGATTTAGCTTAGGTTTATCAAGATGACCAGGTGCCATCTGATCCCTGACATGTAACTTATTGGCTATAGTACCAAAGGGGTGGGTATTTATATAAAATTTGGGGTTTATACACCATGGTGTTAGTAATATTAGGGAAAAGGTGATATAAGGGATCTATATAATAGAGTTAGTGTTAGCATGGATGATGGAAGTGAATGGGGAACAAACACTAAGTTCATTTGAAACTTACTTAGTTTAGGGAGTAGATCAAAATGAAAAGATCTTTAGACAAGAAATGTGGCTTTGGATAAACAAGAATCATTATGAAACCATGATCTTCCTCCCTGAATCTCAGCTCATAGAGGGATGTTAGCAAATGAAAATGAAAGGGGGAAGGAGGGAGGTTAGTTATGGTCCTTGCTACAACTTGATGAATATGCACACCTTGTCACTTGATAGACTTTGCCTTGGTAATCATAGTCACCATGCTTGCAATGGTGAAGGTAGCCTTTTTCTGCAACCACCATTACCTACCCAGCTATTTGCCTAGCATTTTTTATTTCTTCTTGGAGGGTGCACTTGGACTTGCAGACCCTTACTTGCCTTTTCTTTTCTTTGGCTTTTTCTTTTATTTTCCTATCTACTTCTAACCTTATTGCTTCCAAGGTCCCAGATTAAGCAGTTGGGAGCCTTATTTTCTCTACCTAGGCTATTTGTCTGCCAAGATTAAACAGTTTGGACAGACTTCTTTCTCTAGTCTACAGCAGGAAATTGAAATCAAGGCATGATCCAGATTAGACTGTTGGATCATCCATCAGAATGGAAACAAAGCCATCAAAATTGAAACAAGGAGAAACTTTTTACATGCCTTGTGTTTCTAGGAAATATGGGATCTTTGCATAATCAAAGCAGAGCATATTTGGCCTTTCCCTAGCCCATCATGAAATATGAAACCTATTGGTATAGGTATCCAACACATTACACAACCATGAATGCGTTCCTTTTTTCATCTCTCCAACTAAAAGGCGTGTAGTTACATTTTCAAGGCTACTGTTTCCATCCTCCCACTTATAATTCACAATATATTCTCCCACTCCCATTTTATTATGAATGAATCAAAAATTGAAACTATTCACATAAACTATAAACTATAAAAATAATAAAATAATAATAAACACAATATCATCCCAGCATAAATTATGTATAGAGTATCACTTGCCTTGAAAACGAGTGGCACACATTCACTATAGACATGTTACATTCCACTCAATATTACATACCAATAACACCCTTAAACTGGGAAGATAAATCCATAAGCACTAGTGACTCTAAAACATTTTAAAAATCAAGTTTTTATTTTGTTGTAATTTGCTCAATTACACAACCATCCCATAATACAGACCCTCTTTCCCACATAGCCTATTTTTTTTTAAGTCACGTAACATAGAATGTCAGAATTGAACACTAACTTCACACCCTCTTTCCCACATAGCCTACCTTTTTCAAAATCACGTAATATAGGATGTCAATATTGAACACTACCTTCAGACCCTCTTTTTTTTTTTTTGAAGTCACGTAACACAGAGTGTCAAAATTGAACACGCAATAACTTTTTGGATGAGTAATTTTTCTTTGACAGATCGTGATGGGGCACTTCTCTTATTATACTTGAGGTTGTGTTATTAGTTTTGTTTTGATTATTTTTTTAAAATCTATTTAAAATTAAATATTATGAAATTAAATTTGTTATTTTTAGATAAAAATTATTTTTATTTATTTTAAATATGATTAGTTGAAATGTCTTACTTTTTATTGTGTTATGATAGTAATTTATTATTAATTGCTATGTATTAAATCTATTATGTACAATAAATATAAATAATTTGAAAAATAATATTATAAATTAATTACTATGTATCATAAACACAAACGGTTTGTAATTAAATTAAAAAATTTCATTTTCTTATTGGTCGAAAGTAAAGTATCGAATAGGCTATTTTTATGGGTTTTGTTTTTTAATTTACAAAAGAATAATTTTAAACATATAAATTTGAAAGAATATGTAAAAATGGCATGTGTACAATTTGTACCATTTTTTTGGGTTTTATTTTTTAATTTAAAAAAATCAATTTAAAATATAAATTTGAAAAAATATGTAAAAATAACATGTGTAAAATTTGTACAACTCTCATTATATCAATCTATACTCTAATGACATAACATGTGTACTCTCATATGAACATTATATATAAAAAAAATTCATCATTCAATATTAAATAAATAATTATTAACTTGTTATTTTCACTGTCAATTATATATATATATATATATATATATATATATATATAACGTTTTTCTACTAAGAAAATGTTTAATTATATTTAAAAAATTAATTAAAAAAAAAAGGTTAAACAAATATTCATATAATTCATTTTACAATTTTATTATTGTTTGGAGTACATACAACACATCATGAAGGATAGTAACGTTGGCACTTTTTTTAATCTTATCTCATTTTCTCAACTTAAATATTATATTTATCAACAAAATTTATATATTTAGCCTTACACTGTTTCATCATTTTTTGCTATATGAAGTGGTACAGGTTTTGTCATGTGTCTTTATCCATTTCCATATGTTACGTTGGCCGAACAAAAGCTTCATTGATAAATCTAATGAACAGTAGAAGCGTTGACAGAACCGGTGGTGTAAAGCCCCCGAGTCACGGTGCGTTTGGCGAAGGGTGCACGACGACGGGCGAGCGACAAGCTGGAGGTGACCGGCAAGTTGGGCACGCCCGCACAGTGCAATAAGTTCGCCTGAACAGTGGAAACACGAAAGTCATTCGAAAAAATTACTAAGTGTTGGAAAGAGCAGTGACGAACTTATATGGTGGGCGATCCCAGGTGTGGGCGCCCCTCACCATGGCTAACATGAAAATATGGCTGAACGATTAAAAGTTGGGTCGGTTGGCCATAGGCCAAAGCCCCTAACTTGGGCGAGCCATTGTATATATAGCGTGGAGGAAATGGTGGTAAAGGCATCGAACAATCATTCAAGCAAAGGAGTTCCAAGGCGTCTTAGAGAGCAAGTGTCTGAGATCACTTGGAGTTCTGAAGCTTGGGCGAAGGTGCAAGTGGAGCATTGGGGCCGAAGCACCCTAGCTGCAGAATGGAGGATAGCGTTTGGGTGGTCGTAGGCAATGTGGAGCCGTAGGGCGAGTCGGCATGTTCAGGTGTAGGTCAGGTGGCGAGTTGTATCGCAGGTTCAGGCGGCGAGTTGTATTGCAGGTCGGGTAGCAAGCTATATCGTAGGTCGGGCAGAGTGTTGGACGGAGGTCGAATCATGGGGTGGCCATGAGCTGAGCGGGTGCACATGGAGAGTGCATGTAAGACTACGGGTTGGCAAGTTGGTGTGTTGGGCGAGTTGAGCGAGTTCGGGAAAACGCGCCAGCGATCGGTTGAAACGAGTGAACGTTGGTGACTCGGGTGGGCGACTCGGCATTTGAGTGAAGGTTGAGCCGACGATCATTGGGGACTCAGCTGGGTAGGCGAGTCGGGTTGAAAAAGCGGTCGGGTAAGCGTGAACGGAGTGGGTGAGACGAGTCAGCCGGGCAAGCGACACGGAGTTGGCGAGTGAATGAACTTGGGCGGTGAGGTGCTTGGGTGAGGTGAACGCCAAGTTGGTGGGCACGTGCGGTGGGTTGGCATGGTGAGCTCCGACACCGGTGAACGAAGGAAAACATGACGGTGAAACACGGACACGGTGAGTTGGTGCGAACGGTTTGGCGAGTTGAGGATGTGCACCAAGTGGGCGACACGACCCGGAAAAGTTGCACGGGAAGCTAAACGACGGGCACGCAATTTCTGAATGATGAGTTGGTTGAGGTAGACCGAAGGGCGCCTTTGCCCGGTGAAAGGGCGAGGCTGCACGGTGGTGTAGACTAAGTGTAAATTGCATGGTTATGAGAGGAAATCTAGGGGTTTCTCTCCATTGTAAGTTTACATGTAAAAACTGAATATTATCATTATTATTCATGCAGACTCTTATTTGCATGGAGTTGCCCCTCCCGAGTTATATCCGTTGTGCACTTGTGTTTAATGATGATGATAATGTATGAATGAATGATGTTATGAATGTTCCTGTTGTGATAATAAAAGATTGTACTTAGAAGATTGAAAAATAAACTAAGTATAAAAGTTAGGTGTAGTCCACACTTACAAGTATTGTTAAAAAGAAAGTGGGTGGTGGTGTCGCACCCCCCAATCATGTAGTTGGAAGAGTACCACCAGGGTAGGGGCATGAAAAGTGGTAGCAGAGGTCCAGATTCTATGGGCTTTGATTCGAAAAGAAGTCTGAAGACTTGGCAGGTGGTTTAGGTTTGCAGGTGACTTTGGTGGATGGTCTATACAAGATCACAAAGAAGGAAAATGGCAGAAATGGCAGAGGAACCTCATGTTGTGACAGGTGAATCTAGAAAGGATGCAAGTGAAGCTTTCTTTGATAGGGTATTGGATCGTATGGAGGAATTTACTTCCGATATGGCTTTAATGAAGGTCTAGAACATACAAGTTAAAGAAGGTTATGCGAAGGTGAAAGGGGAGCTAGAAGACCTCAAGGTTCGATACGAGTATACTGAATGACAATATGCACAAATAGAAGAAGAAGTCAAGAAGATTGGTGAAGCAAGAGATCAAGGTTTGGCTGAAATCTTGAAATTGCAGCAAGCTCTTGACGATGCCCCGAATGAGATTGCGGTTTTGAAGAAGGATGTTGGGCACAACTAAAGTGGAGGTGTAGCTCACGTGAAAGTCAAAGAGCAGGATTCTTATGGTGGGACGAGGAGTGTGAAAACTCTTGGTAACTTTCTATGGGATATGGAAGAGTACTTGGAGTGTTTAGGGATGTCCGATGAGGAAACCAAAGTGAAGGTAGCTGCTCAATTCTTGACGAAGGATGATAATATGTGGTGGAAAAGGAGGATGGATTAGATTGCGAGTGGCAATGTTGAAGACATAAATTTGTGGGATGACATGAGGAAGGCTTTGCAAACTCATTTTAGTCCACAAGACGAAACATGGGATGCAAGGATGAAGATAAAATATATAAAGCAAACAGGAAGTCTGCATGCATATTATTGAGAGTTCCCAAGTGCAATTTTGGAACTTCCAGACATGACAGAAAGGGACAAGGTGTTCAACTTTATCATAGGGCTGAAACCTTGGGTGCGGAATGAAGTGAAGAGACAAAAGATAAAAACACTTGAGGAGGCATTTTCTGTTGTGGATCGTTTGGTAAGACACAATGATGAGGGTTCTGATGAGAAGAAGAAAAGGAATGACAAACTGAAAGAGAAACCTATGAAAGAGGAGACTTCGAGATCATATGATAAGTCAAAGATGAAGAAACCATTGAAGTGTTGGATTTGTGAGGAACCACATATGGTGAAGAATTGTCCTTCAAGACCAAAAGTGGCTTCCTTGGCACAAGCCAATACGAAGAAGAAAGAAGAAACTTCTGTAGGAGTTATGCATATTTTGGGAGCTGCAGTGGCTATGGAAGCTGTCTCAAGGAGAGACTCGGAAGAAATAGATCTGAGTGTGTCGAAATGAAGGTTGGGAGTGCTGTTGTACTTACTATGGTGGATAGTGGGGAAACTCACAACTTTATGAGTGAGGATACTGCAAGAAGGATTTGACTGAAATTTGTACCGGTGCAGGCACAAATAAAGGCAGTGAATTCTCCTTTGGATTATGTGGTCGATGTAGCTAAAAAGGTGGATGTGACACTTGGTGAGTGGAATGGAAGAGTCAACTTCACTATAGTGCAAATAGATGACTATGAGGCTATACTGGGCATGGAGTTTATGAAGCAATTCGAAGCAATGATTGTTCCCCATTTAAAGAAACTATACATTTACGATGGATGAGAGGATGTACCTATCGGTGTGCCAACCATAGGAGTAACTAAGCCCGAATGTAAATTGACAGCGATGACTATGGAGAATGGGAAATGAGATGAAGAGGTCTATAAACGATTGTTTGTTGCAGAGACAAAGCTTATGGTGCAGTCACAGGTCATTAGGACATTGTCAGATAACATCTTGGATCTATATAGGAGGCTGGAGGTAGTGGAGGATCATGATGATGAAGAGTATGTGAGGCCGAATGTCCAGACAGAGGATCAGGAGGCATACTTGGAGAAAATGGAAGTGGAGGATTTGGATAGGTGGATTGACTTGATCAGTGAGGGAGAGCCTTCAGGCTCTACTCCCTCCTTATTTTATTATGCTATCATGGAGATGAGACTCATTTTTAGCTGCTCATGGCAGTGAGTCTCCAACATTTTGAGCAAACATCTAGAGGTGAGATGACACATATTGAGAGGTGGCATGCGGTGGATAGTCATGATGATGTAGGGGCATGAGCTCTTGTGGAGGCAATGCATGGTTGGATTAGCTACCCAAATAATCACAGACATGAGGGGTACCAGCACATGATTCCTTGTAAAGTAATGGCATATCCATTACGTGAAGTAGGTTGAGTGGTGGACATCTGGATTACCCGTATACACAGTTGTGTGGATTATTGTCTTAGCAACGAATAGTTGTTGGGATGGAGAATTTTTGAGGATAATAATGACTTAAGGTGAGGGAGGATGTAAAGCCCCCGAGTCATGGTGCTTTTGGCAAAGGGCACATGACGACAGGTGAGCGACAAGCTGGAGGTAACCGGCGAGTTGGGCTAAATGGTGGAAATACGAAAGTCATTCTAAAAAATGACTAAGTGTTGGAAAGAGCGGTGACGAACTTATATGATGGGTGGTCCTGGGTGTGGGTGCCCCTCACCATGGCCGACATGAAAATATGGCTGAACGATTAAAAGCTAGGTTGGCTGGCCATAAGTTGAAGCCCCTAACTTGGGTGTGCCATCGTATATATAGCGTGGAGGAAACGGTGGTAAAGACATCGAACAATCATTCAAGAAAAGGAATTCCAAGTTGTCTTAGCGAGAAAGTGCGCAAGCTCACTTGGAGTTTTGAAGCTTGGGCGAAGGTGCAGGTGGAGCATTGGGGCCGAAGCACCATAGCCGCAGAACAGAGGACAACATTCGGGTGGCCGCAGGGTGAGTCAACACATTCAAGTGCAGGTCGAGCGACGAGTTGTATTGCAGGTTCGGGCGACGAGTTGTATCGCAGGATGAGCGACGAGTTGTATTGTAGGTTCAGGCAACGAGTTGTATCACAAGCCGAGTGACGAGATATATCGTAGGTCGGGCAGAGTGTTGGAAAAAGGTCCGGTCGTGGGGTGGCCGCGAGCTAGGCAAGCGTACACAGAGAGCCTGGATAAGACGTGGGTTGGTGATTTGGTATGAAAACGCACCGATGGTCGGTTTAAACAAGCAAACGTTGGTGACTCAAGTGGGCAAGTCGGCGTTCGGGTGAAGGTTGAGCGGGAGGGTGTTGGAGACTCGGTTGGGTAGGCGAGTCGGGTTGAACAAGCACCCGAGTAAGTGTGAACAGAGTGGGTGAGATGAGTTAGTCAAGCAGGTGACATGGAGTTGGAGGGTGAACGAACTCGGGTGGTGATGCACTTGGGTGAGGTGAACGCCAAGTTGGTGGGCGTGTGCGATGGGTTTGCATAGCGAGCTAGGGCACTGGTGAATGAAGGAAAATGCGATGGTGAAACGCAGGCATGGTGGTTTTGTGCGAATAGTGTGTCGAATTGAGGGTGTACACTGGGTGGGCGACACAACCTGGAAAAGTTGCACGGGTTGTTGAATCACGGGCATGCAAATTCTGAATGATGAGTTGGTTGAGGCAACCCGAAGGGTGCCTCTGCCTAGTGAAAGGGCGAGGCTGCAGGGTGGTGCAGACCAAGTGTAAATTACAAGGTTATGAGAAGAAATTAGGGGGTTTCTCTCCATTGTAAGTTTACATGTAAAAACTGAAGATTATCATTATTATTCGGGCAGACTCTTATTTGTAGGGAGTTGCCCCTCCCGAGTTATATCCGTTGTGCACTTGTGTTTAATAATGATGATAATGTATGAATGAATTATTTTATGAATGTTTCCTTTGTCTTAACGGAAGATTGTACTTAGAAGATTGAAAAATAAACTAAGTAAACTAAGTATAGAAAGTAGGCGTAGTCCACACTTACAAGTATTGTTAAAAAGAAAGTGGGTGGTGGTGCCGTAGCCCCCATCATGTGGTTGGAAGAGTACCGCTAGGGTAGAGACGTGACAGGTGGTGTCAAGAGAGAGTAATTGCAACCTAAATGCTTGATTTTTTCAATAAAATGGACGGATAACAAAGCAACAAAAATAATTTTTTGAACATATAAAAAGTTTTGCTTCTTATCGTCTCCCTTGTTCACTTTTTAATTTTTTAAAGGGTTTTTTTTAATATTGAATTATATATAATTTTAACTTTTATGTTATATATGATTTTTTTTTTTAATTATGATTAGTTGTTAAAATAAAATTATGTGTTGTTATATATAATTTAAATGTATAATAAATTATTTTTTGTTTAATAGTTATTTTATTATATATGTGAATTTGAAAGGATCATAAATTTATTTTTAACAAAATTTTTTTACCACATTAAAGTTCCAAATCAAGTGAAAATTTAAACATCTTTATTCTTTACTAAAGCCAATACCACTTCTTAAATAAAAGGAAAATGGTTAATTCAACACAAAGAACGAAAATAGTGCTCCAAAATCTTTTAGTATTTCTTTTAATTAAATATTTGTAAAATGAATCTTTAAAAAGAAAAGCTATATCTATATATATATATATATATATATATATATATATATATATATATATATATATATATATATATATATATATATATATATATGATGTATTTTTATTATAAAATTTGTTATCATTCCATGTAAAAAACATCATTAAATATAATATTGATATTACACTACAACAAAACCAGCGATTAGCGTCCCTTTTTACTTCTTTTTTTGCATCTAGAGCCCATTTTTGGTGCTATTTGCATCCATTTATCAAATATGGTGCAAAACTTGACACAAAATTTGCATCAAGTTTTGCACCAAATCTTACACCAAGTTTAGCACCAGGTATTGCAATAGGTTTTGCACCACGTTTTGCACCAAATTTTATGCCAAGTTTTGTGTCATCCTTTACACCAGGTTTTATTCCAGGTTTTGCATCAAGTTTGGAACCTAATTTTGTTTGACATACTTTTGCATCCTCATTTGCATCCACTTTTTGCACCTACACTTGCATCAACTTTTGCATCGACTTTTGCATCCTTTTTTGCATCCTTTTTTAAATCATTCTTTGCATCCATTTTTTCATCCATTTGTGCATCCCTTTTGTGCCAAGTTTTACATCGTGTTTTGTGTCTAGTTTTGCATAAAATTTTGCATCTACTTTTGTTGCATCCACTTTCCCTCTTGTTTGGCATCCATATTTACATCCTCTTTTGCATCTATTATTGTACCCACTATTGCATCTAATATTTTTGTGCCACAATTAGCGCCTAGTTTGGCACCTCCTTTTGCACCCACTGTTGATTATAATTTTGCATCCACGTTTGCATCCTCATTTGCGTCTAGGTTTTCATCAACTACTACATCTATTTTTGCATCCCTTTTTGTATCCAATTTTGGACTGGGATTTGCATTGGGTTTTGTGTCTCGTTTTGCATCTACTTTTGCATCGACTTCTATTGCATCAACTTTTGCACACAATTTTGCATCCACTGTTGCACCCATTTTAAATTTCACTTTTTGCATCCCTTTTTACATCTTCATTTGCATCATACTTTGATTCTTTTTTTGCATCTATCATTACATCCACTTTTGTTATGCCACAATTTGCACCATGTTTTGCACTCACTGTTGTATCCACGTTTGCTTCCAATTTTGCATCCATGTTCACATCCTCTTTTGCATCAAATATTGCATCTATTTTTGCATCCACTTTTATGTCAGGTTTATGCATTGGGTTTTGCATCTCGTTTTGTATCTACTTTTGCATATACTTACATTATATCCATTTTTTGCATCCAATTTTGTTTTTCCTGTTGCATCAATGTTTGCTTCCACTTTTACATCCATTTTTGCATCTTATTTTGCATATTTTTTGTCTATTGTTACATCCACTTTTGTTGCACCATATCTTGCGCCTACCATTGCAACCACATTTTCTTCCACGTTTGCATCCCCTATTGCATCCACTTTTGTTTCATCCATTTTTGCATATACTTTTGTTTCCGTTGTTGCATCCACATTTGTTTCACCACAATTTGTGCCAAGTTTTACACCTACCATTGGACCCATGTTTGCTTCCACTTTTGCCTTCATGTTTGCATCCAAGTTTGCATTGACAACTGCATCTACTTTTGCATCCACTTTTGTGTCAGGTTTTTCATGTTGTTGTGCATCTACTTATGTTGTATCCACTTTTCATCCAATTTTACTTCTATTGTTGCCCCCATTTCTATGTTCGCTTTTGCATCCCTTTTCCAACACTCATCATATTTTCTGCATTGATGATATTCCTTATGGCATTGACAATTATGAACAATTGATGACAATGTCAATAATATTGACAATGATGAAAATGAAGATGATGGTGATGACATGAATTGTGATTATGATGATAAAGACGATAGTGGTTACAATGACAATGATGATGACGATGCTAATGACGTTGGCGAATCTTCCCAATTTTAGATGTCGTCATTGTCATAATCATAAGCATTATCTTTGGTGTCATGATCATCATTTTCATCTAGGTCATCATCAAAAACAATAATGGCATGAATGATGATGATGCATGATTACAACAATGTCGATAGAAATTACATTAATGATGATGATGGGGATGATAAAAATGACAATGACGATAATAATGGTGGTGATGATGATGATCATCGATCATCTGTCAAAAATAGAGTTGTTATTTCTCTTACGTATATCAATGTGTCCTAAACAACCCTTTTCTAGCACTGATCACATTTTTTTAGTTGATGATATTTCTTACAACATCTACAATTATGAACAATTGCAAACAGTGTCCATAATGATGATGATGATGGCATGAATGGTGATTATGATGATAATGTAATGATGGCAATAACAATGACAAGGATGATGGTGATGATGATGACAATGATTATGATAATGAGAATGACCTTACAATCTTATGGATTCGTGAACAATTACTAGTTTCAATACCATCTTCTGGATAAGTATTACTATCATACTTTTTAAATTTTCTGTCTCTCTTGAGGTATCTTACTATAATGGTGTTGTCAACACTAGAAAGATATCTTGTTGTAATGGTGGTTCTAATGTTAGCACTAGCAAAGTTTAGTAGGGAGGATGCTACTACAAGAGGAATTCCTTCTAAGTGACTATGGCATTCAAAATGAGGCTTTATGGGCTGCTTGTTAACACATGTTCTCATGCTCATATAAAATTAATGTGAAAAGTTGCTTTAATTGGTTCCCATGCATAATTGATATTGATAATGGGGTGGTATAAAATTGTAATGGGCATATCCGTTAGTTAGTTATGATGGGTCAACAACATTGAAACCATCCAAGTGACATTTCACCTTGGAACAATCGTCGCTCGTGCGAAAACACGAAGTTTATGTAAATGAAAGTTGTGATTGTAGTGGAATTAAAACCATCGAGAAATATCAAAGAAGACGCTGCCTACCAGTTTTGAAAGACACCCAAGGCATTGAACAACTATTTGTGTTAGGATGTAGTGATGGAATCGAAGGAAATTTGGCAGCCCTAAGTTGCCATTACTATTGCCAATCACACATTCAATAGTAACCATAAAAGGTAGCCACATATAAACAGAACCTCGAGGTGTTGACAGTCAGAATCTATTGTAATAGCTTTGATGTATATATAGTTTTGTGTTTAGATGAGAATGAAGTGGGCTTCATCCAGGGTTCGGCTCAATCCTCGTCCATTCCATGCAGTGGTGTTTAATTCGCCAAGCAAGAGAATATTACGTGAGTGTTCAGAGTTAAATCAACAGAAATCAAGGACGTGCGATTGTCAAATTATTTCTCCTCCCTTATGATTGAGCGCTTGATGCGATGGTCATTATCCTTGGGTGATACTTTTATTCCCCATTTTCTATTGAAAAAGTAGCGTTTTTCTGTTCGATTATGATAGGATTGTATGAACGCCGGTTTGGGTGGATGTAGACCCATGTTTTTTTGTGGTGATCTTCAAATGTCTTGAGGATAAGAAAAAAATCCTTGACCAAGGTCCATGGTTTTGGGGATGAGTTGGTCTTCTAGTGAAGCCATGGTTTCCCAACTTCAATCCTCTCACTATGTTGCCGATGACTACTCTAGTATGGGTAAGATTCCCAGTTTTCCCATTCACTTTACCCATCTAGATCTCTTAGAAAAAGTGGGCAATTTCTTAACACAGGGTTCAAAATTATTACAACAATATACTCATTAATCACTAAATATGTCATTTGTAGGAATTGCAGTTAGGTGGGGAGGATAACACTCCTATCCATTTTTAAAGCTACACCCAATTAATAAGTTCTCCATGTGCCACAATAAATGCAATTTTTATGACTATAGTGACACATCCCTCGAGATTTCCTTCCACACCAACACTTTTATCCATGAACTAAAGAGTGACTATTTCATTATTATATTATACATACATGTTAATATAAGCATTAAAATTTGTATTCCTTTGTAAAAAATGCTAGTCCAAGAGATACATTTGATCACCTTGTCTTGTATCCAATATCCAATGTTGACCCCTATATCCTTAGATCTAGAGTGAAGGTTTCATTTCTAATGTTGTGTTTGAGCTTAAATTCTAATTAAATATTTGGGTTAGCCAAGGTCATTACTTAACTTAATGGCTTTGCAATATACAATGTATCATATTTTTTTTAAGTTCAATTGGTGAGATATGTCTGGGGGATTGAACTTTCGATCACTTGGATACACAAGGGCTTGCCAACATGCTTTTTTCCAATTGTGCTACTACCCTAAGAAAATATACAATGTATCATATTAACATCCACTTAAACCAAATTGACTTTTGGGACACATGTCTCTTTGATGATGAAGGGAATCCAATTATGTGATGTCAAACACATTCCCTCACAAACACTCACAAAGACCCTACACTTTTTAGGGTTCGAACCTAGGTTGTCTGTTATGAAACCAACTCACAAAAAGATAGAAAAGATAGATCAACAACTTAGAAATCAGCCTCTTCGAGGGGGCAACCTCCTTTACATTACACAAAAGAACAATTATTGGATGATACAAATGACAAAGCCTCATTTCTATATATAGGAGTCTAAGGGGTCACAATATAATCAAATTCAACATAACAATAATAATATAAGGGCACAAAAATAACAATAGTGGGCTTCTATGGGGCACAATAATAACAATATGGGGACAATAAGGGCACAACAATAACAGTAAGGGCCACAATGACACTAGTAATGGGGGAATCACTAGTGTTATAGGGACCTAACATTGTCTATATGGAAACACTGTATAGTTTTGAATTTATTTATTGTAGATTTGTACATAGATGGATATTCCTTTCTTTGCATTTATCTTTTAGACTTCTTGCTTTCACCAATTGATTTAGAGCTTATGGAGTCTCAAGTAGCACCAATCCACTTGCTTCTATTGGATTGAAAAACATGATTTCTCTTTTGAAATCTATAATATCTCATTCACATGCTTCCTATTTCTCCCATAAGACTTTAGCACAGACTCCATGATCATGTTTGTGTCCCTCTTAATAACGCACTCCTTGGAAGGGGCCATAAAATCTTTTATTAGGACTAAACTTGGATGTCTCTTCTTTCTTGCCCTTTGATTCTTCATTCAATCATACCACCCATCAACTTGTTATTTTTCCATTTTTCTTATAATGACCTTTGTTGTTGGGAAGGTGCCTTTCAAGTATTTTGTCTTTGCATATAGATACACATAAAGTATCATTATTTTAATCTAATGGACGTGGTTGTTAAAATCACCAATATTTAATTAAATATGCATTGTTATACCTTTGCTCAAGTCAACTTCAATTCAAATTCTAACACATGTGTGTATACCATTCCTTGCTTAGTTTGTATATTGTTGTAAGTCCACAATATATTTATGTTGGCTTTTGAAAGATCATCTCATCCCAAAATAAGTAGGGGGGATTCAATATTCAAATCCGGCAGAGTGGGGTTGAAGAAATGGATATTGAAGATGGATTCAATTATAGAAACTATCTTTTGAAAAAAGGTTAGTTTTGCCCCAAAAAGAAAGTCCCTCCTTTGAGACCTTGCCACAACTTCCATAGTTGTGAAATTTTACAATAATAGAACCTCTAGAGTAGAGGTTTACCATATGGCCGTCGATGACATCAGTACAACAGGTCAAAATATGTTGTTAAGGAACAAGTTGTACATAATGAGGAAATCAAAGGATTAGGATGTGGCATCCTTCCTCATGACAATCTCTCAACTAAGAGGCCATCTGTAAGGACTTGAGGAACCAATCATTGATTCTGAAGTAGCCATCTATATACTAAATGCATTGCCACCATAATGGAGCAACTTTGCAACAAGCATCTACTCCAAGAAGGATTCAACTCCCTTTGATAAGTTGTGGGTGCAATGCATATTGGAAGAATCAAGGATCAAGGTCAAGGATGATATTGGATCAGATGGGCAATCTCAAGCCTTTCTAGCCCGAGTTAAGAAGTTGAAGAAGGGAAAGTTTGGCAAGGCCAAGAAGAAAGACATATCCAAAGCGCAATGTTTTGGATGTAACGAATTTGGACACTCTAGGAGGGACTTTCCAAACTAGCATAACAATAAGATAAAGGAAAGGAATGAAGCTCATGTAGCCAAAGCAATGGGAGAACCTGAGAAGAAGGCAAAGAAGGAAGAAGTGAAGGATCTTTACTACTAAAGAAGGTTCACTGACTGTCCGGCTTGCTGTGAAGTTTAATATTTATTTTAGGATAATATGTTTTGTTTAACATCTTAGAAAGAAGCATATGATAGTAGCATGTATAGAATTAACATGATTAAGTTTCTTTGTAGAGATCATCTAGATAAATGGATAGATAAACCATTTTGCATATTGACCATCCAAGCATTATCTAACATTATATTAGAAGATATCATCTTGCTTAGTTGAATCATCATGATTCAGGAAAGAGCATCATTTTTTGAAGGTCTTTGGAAAAATCATCATGGCAAGGTTAAGTAGACATTCCATGTAATGTGGAACCAATACTAGTAAAGGGATGAAAGAATGCAATGGTCAGGATGTAGGCTCTTTGCGAGATATATGAATATATAAATGATTGGATGAAAGCATAGGAATGCATGTTGGATCTAAAACTCTAGATAAGATTCTTGTGTATAGAATCTTGTGAAAGAAAGTTGGTCATAAAATATGCTTATGTATATGGATATATGATGATTGAAAGGAATATGATTTGGCTTACTTAAGGATGTGTAAATAATTTAAGACTTTCTCTAAAATATATGTATAACGATGATTAACATCTAGTCTAGTCCCTAGAAGAAAAATTGTAACTTGGTAATAAAGTTCGATCCTTCGGCACTTTGATGCATGAAGGAAGATTCATATGGAGATGGATCATGAGGATGTTGATGGAATGAGAAGGTCATCATAACGAGGCAAGTCTAATTTTCATTATTGTTGGTTATTTGGTTAACATATTATTTTGCTACCTGGAAGAATGTCGCAGGAATATATGATGGCAGTTGAGGCAAGTGCAATTGTATGGATGAAGAATATTGAGGGAAGCTCAATATTTGGTACTGGAAAGCTGTAAGTTCAAGAAATGTTAATTTGGAAAGGGATGGTAGAAGTATGATAAGATAACCTGAAGGTTAAAGAATATCACATTTATAAGGAAGCCATGATCAAGCTTCAAGTTTGGGAAAGCTCAATGCAATGCCTTCATGTTGAATATGAAAGTGATAAGCAAGAAAGGTACCCTGAAACTTGTCAGAAGATTGAAGAGAGAAGGTGGCTCCATGATATCTTGAAAGAAAGAAAGCTCGATGATGTAGAGGAAAGAGGGAGCCAAAAAACTATGAAGAACTGGTAGCTAATACTCTTATGAAGGCAAATTGTAAGGCTTGTGATGATGACTTCTCAAATAAAAGGGAAGTCTAGATCTCCTCTATTTTTTAGAGGGGGTTATTCTCAAGATTAAAGGAGAATAGGGATGTTGTCTTTGGTTGAGAGGGAGTGATGTGGGACATCACTTGTACATTATCCTCTTCAAGTGATGAAGAGAGAATGGCAGAGAATTGGATAAGAATTTTCGGTTTCCTTGATGATACTACATTCAAGAAAGGAAAGGGACCAACACTGTTTGAGGATGTGATAAGTATCCAAGTGAAGAGTGGTCGAAGAGGACTGATATTCTTTGAGGACTCAAGATTCGAGATCCAAGATAAGAATAGTCCTAATAGGACATATCTTATAGACATCCAGATGGGGTATGTGCCTTGTAGAGGTAGTGCGGTATCACACATAAAGCCTCCCAACATAATGCTCTTGATTAAAGAAGAGATTGTCTAGTTAGGCCTAAGAGACAATGCTGGTCATGATGATGATGCTTACAATATGGCTTATCAATCTGACTCTTTTTGTGATAACTCTTCAATTTGAGATATGATGTTGTACTGAGTGTACAATTATGAATACCTCCCTAGTTAAGAGGGATTATTGAAAATGTAACTAGTTTCGGTCTTCATAATTGTTGTACTCATTTCAATATGTATCCTATGTAAAAAACAAGAAAAGAAAAGAAAATATATTATTATTAAAGCATGGGTTTCATGCTCATTATTGATTGTGTTTTAGGTAAAGCATGTTCTTCATGCTTATAGGGTTTGTTAGGTCTTAGGATTTACTGTCTCGAGTCAAAGGAGTCAACATCATGTTTATAAGACCCTTATGGGCAAAAATATATTTGTAAAAATAATTATTTTTGAGTTTAGAAAATCCTGGAAGCTCCTAAAGTACAAGTCGACCCTGGGAAAATCAAGTCGGCCTAAAGGAGAGAATTCGACCCCTTGAGAAGGATATAAAAGGAAGCAATTCAACCTCATTTGGAAAAACTCACTCAACAAGTTCAATCTACAAGAAAGAGTTCGATCTATAGCTGGGAAGAGCAGGAAAAGAAGAGTGAAGGCCAAGAAAGCACAATAAGGACATAAATATTTTGTTTTGGGCTCTATCTCTCTCACACGTGCGAAATTCTAGGGTTTCTGGGCTGCAGGAAGAAGTGAAGTTACAGGTCTGAGTTGTAGGAAGATGAAGTGCAACATCTTGTAACTAGAAGGAAGGATACTTGATCTAGAACTCATAAGGAGTTGTCTTGCTATTAGGAAGGTCCCAAGAGGAGGCTGCTCTAGGGTTTCCTTGGAAGCTTTAAGGTCGAAATTGCAGGGTCGAAGTTGCAGGTTGGGTAGCAGTATTGAAGCTGGCAGGTCAAAGTTGCAGTGTCTAACATTTTGGTGTAGAATCAAGGAAGGATTTAAGGAAGGGATGACTTGGTACTAGGAGAAGGATTGGTCTAGGGTTTGGGTCTTTGTATATCATTTGAAGCATATTTTAAGAAGAAAGCCAATATATGTGTCTATTGTTGTTATTATTGTTCTTGACATTGTTTGATGAATAGATCTAACTAAAGAACACAAAGAAGATAAATAAGATTCACAAGCAAATATCAAGTTAAAGGAAAATAAGTACAATAAGCTGCCATTATCGATTTTCTAACAATTTCATCCTGGACTTCTCGTGGGAAGGCGGGGGGGGAGTAGTTGCATTGAAGAGGTAAACAACAATTAGGGCTTGCAACTGAGCACAGGGTTTGCCAAAAGGGCCTTAACCATGAGAGCCACGTCTTGACCACATCCATTGTTGAGGCACGGTGATAATGAGGCGAGTGAACCTAATTGGTGAAGTCTCGAAAGACAAAAGGATTTTAGGGGATTGAAAACCAAAGTGAGGCCAATGGACAATGTACAAAATGAAGGATTTTAGGGATAAAGGTGGAAGGTAAACCAAAGGCTAAAGGAGTTGCAAAGGAATGGTAAAACCAAGACACAATGTGAGGAAGATTGTCGTAGGTAGGAGGAGGACAAGGCTACCTCACCCCTAGATAACACGTTGAACCTTCCCCAAAGAATCCTAAACCAAGCAAACCAAAGTAATATAAATGTAGCTGACCCAGTGGAAAAAATTAAGAGCAAAGACAATACTAGTATACTTGTTGGAGTTGAGCTCCCATAAACCTAGAAGAGTTTAAGTGCAGGTACTCCCACCAGTGGGTATGCGAGCCACATGCAACCTTGCCAATACTTGGAAAATGTAGATAGTCTAGCTCATGAAATGGAGTGAAGGATGGAAGGCCAAACCAACATGGAAGAACAACTTGGACCTTCCACGTTGCTTAAGGAACTACTATAGAAGCCGCAGAGGAAATATCCCATAGATAACCCGACAACACGACATTGACACCAAATATCATCAATTTGACCCCAACAATTGTAGGAAATTGAGGAAGTTTCAAAGATTTCCAAATTAAAACAGTGCATTATCATTAAATGTGGGCGACACTATCCCTCTCTTTAATGTTTGGGGTGACAACGGAATAACAAATCCACTCAGTAACCTAACACACATCTCAACACCCCATCAAATTTTTATTTATTTTTATATAATTTATTATTATATTTAAATTTTTAATCCCCTATCCTTATCACTAATGTAAGTAATTCATAAGAGAGTATCAATAATCATATTAATCCATAAGAGATAAGATATCCCTGCAAGAACTTAAGATTACCGCCTCGCTTGCCCGGATGGTCACATAAAGAGTGGCCTTGTCCCCACAAACCAAAAAACTCCTCAAAAACAACATAATTCCCCCACCCCACACTAACGTCTTTCAAGGGAAATGGCAAAAGTTGAAAAGCTACTTAAGGCGGTGCAAATATTTTGAAATAAAGAGAAGAGTATCCCCACCTTCGAATGCCTATAATACTAGATCAGTGAGTGCTGCGATCCGATGTAGTGTAGGGTTTAGTGGTTCTGCATGAGGGTTCAGGAAGATTCAAGGGGTTTATCTCGGGATTTAAGCCTCCGACCGGATCAGTAGAGAGACTGTAAAATTGAGGTGCAATGGCTGTTTCTTCTTCACCTTCGACAGATTTCTCTTTCGAAGCCCAAGAATTAAGTTCGCTGTTATTGAATGCTTCCTCATCATCGTCTGATATTTTGAATTCATGCCGGGTCGTGGAATCCTTCATCGATAGGCACAGCTGGGATCAGACCAGGCATTTTTACATAACATGCTTCCCCGTTCTGCTCCGCAAGATCTTCGGCTTCGAGGAGGTCTTACAGCCGTCCGGCAATGGCGGATGGATCGCGCAGACCTCTGAGCATTCCGCGAATGCGGTCGTAAATCTTCTCTCGCCGTCTGGAGCTTTGTTTTCGTCAATCTTTGCTGCATACGAGGAAAATGTGGTTCGCTATGTGTTTCCATCCGAGTGCCTTCCGGCGTGGATTCGTCACTTGCTTCAGTCGGAGAGGGGTTTGTATATCTTATCTGAAGTCTGCCCTGCTTTATTTAAAGACCGATTGAAGGAGGACGGCCATGGAGGAGGATTCAGGTGTAGTTGAATGCATTTGAGTATTTTATGTTTTGGTTTGCTTATTACGCTGTATGCAAAGATAATGATATTATGCATCGTTCGGATTTGGATGAAATGAAATTGGGGTTTAAGAAGGCTTCCCGGTCTCGTTTCGAGAAATGGGCGTCTTCTCTGCATAGTTTGCACGGTAGCCATGACAATGGAAGGCCTGTGAAGTTCAATTCTAGCCCTTATTTGCATCTTCTGAATTTGTATCTACACAAATTTGTTCCTATATCTGATTTTTGTGCTCCCAGTGTGTCTGTACATCATTTTTTCGAGGAGAATCCATCGATATTTTCTCGCGCCGAGTTTGTTGTTCATACCTTTGTACAGTTTTGGTTAGTGAATGACGATTTTTCGCCCTTACCTTCACGGGTTTGCCAGTCTTTTGGTATTTTGTTACCTGTTAATAATCGATATCATAGGTATGGTCTCCCTAGTGTAGAAATCACAGAGGCTGTGAAAATACTGGTCAATTATGTAAGCAGTACTTTGTGTTGTCCTCAAGAAGAGTTGAATTCTGGATGGAGAGCTGCATCACAAATGGATACCTTGAGATTGAGGTCATTTTCCTTGCCACGGAGTAGTTTGGTTGTGCCTGCTACATGGTCCCTTCTGTTACAGAGGCCTTTGTACAGGTTTATATTACGAGCTTTCAGTTATTGGCCAGTAGGTGCTTGTCTGAAGAAGGCTACACACATTATTGATCTATAGTTGGATTATTTACAGCCTTGGAATATTGGTGAAGAAGGCGAAATGATGCCCGCTCTCGAAGAGGATCATTATTTGGAGGCAGAGAATAAGATTCTTAGGGATAGGGATCAACGATTGTCTCCACTTTCAGGTAGCTTGCTTCAAAAGCAAAAGACTGGTACTGATTCTGTGGGATCATTAGTAAAAAGAAGCACGAAAGAAAGTTGTTATGGATATAATGATCATTGGCAAAACTATGTTCTGGCTAATTATCCTTTTTATAGCTCTCTTGTTGTTCAGTTTCTTGTATTTGCCCACAAGTTCGTGCACATCAATACCAAGGCAGTTCTTCAGATGACTCACAAGGTGCATTGCTCTTTCCTTTATTCTATTATGTCTTATTGATAATAGCAAGGAATAGATGAATAAACTTTGACACTTCAAGCAAGACCCCATGTTTATTTAAAGCAAGATCCAATGGTGGATTAAAGGTACTTATTTCAAGGTAGGATCAACAATTAGGATTATTATACCTAGGTTTTGTATCTAGAAAATTCAGACATGAGGAATTTACTTTTGGAAGTGTGAAAATCAATTAGTTGGAACTTCCTCTTGCATGGGAATAATCACATAGCAGGAAAGGAGAAAAAGTGTTGTCCAGATCCGAATGTAGATTGCTGCCTTTTAAATATTGAATTTGCCTTGCTGTCAGTGCTATATTAACAGAAAAATTCAACATTAACAACAAATGATCCATTCCTGATAGATTAAGTTATGAGCAGTCTTCATGCATGTAAATGTAGGCTTGAATTTGATATAATTGTTTATTAGTTTAACAGACAAAAAATGTCCTTGGTTTATTTTATAGGCGTTTAAACTATCTTTCTTATTTTTCACTCAAATGCTTTGTATGTGAAAATTACGTCGTGTTATTGAAACTTAATTTGGTTGTTAATTCAACAAACAAATAATTGTCTGTGGTTTAAATTAGAGACATTTAGATTGGCGTCTATTTTTTGGATCTCAAATGCTTTGTGTCTGAAAAATACCTATCCAACTTATTATTTTATGTTGACAAATTCATTGTAGTTTAAATAGTTGTAGACAAGATTTCCAATCAAATAGCTAAGCACACCATCTATTTACAGTCTTTTGTGGAGGGTCATTTCCATAAATTATCATGTCTATTGCTCGAGAAACAATGGGTAAATTCAGCCTGATGTCATTGCACTGAAGTTACTTCTATTTGATAATTCAGCGAGCAATTTATATGCTTCATGTTTTGGACGAGTTCTGCAAAGAAGGATTGAGTTTTTCATTTTACATCTGATAGGTACTTCGCTAACTTTGTATAATGGGCATAGATATTGAATGGATATGGACAAACTTGTGATCCCAACCCAAACCTGGTTTGACTATGCAATTTTGAAGAAAATGTTTTTTGGTATATTCTTATGCACTGTCAAGGGTTCTCAACACAAATTGGGAGTGATCATGTTTGCTGTCTTTATAGTATAATTGGGCTAGGAGGCTCATTTTACAGCCCAGTGTGAACGTGATGTGTAAGTATGTCCATGCTCAACTTGGACTCTAGAGTTGACATGTGTCCCTCTTAAAATAAAAATAAAATATTCTCTAAATAGAAAAGTAATGTTGGCTATAATAAAAAAGAAAAAAAGAATATGCTATACATGTTTAATTAGTTATCCATTTGACCTATAATATAATTTCATGTAAAGTAATTAGAAGTAAAAAAAATTATGCGAGTAAGATGTTTAAACCTTATACTTTTCAAAAAATAAGTTAACACTTTATATAAATAAATTACTTGAAGATCTATATTAATAACTTGTGTGAATATCAACTTATGTGAATCCGTGCTTAAGATGGATCCATGCTGGTAAATCATAATGCTTTTCTGACCAAAAAATGTCCTGAATGTGTGTAGTAAGACTTGAAGATCTATATCAATAACTTATGTGAATATCAACTTATGTGAATCCGTGCTTAAGATGGATCCATGCTGGTAAATCATAATGATTTTCTGACCAAAAAATGTCCTGAATGTGTGTAGTAAGTCTGTTTCTTTCAAAGAAAATTGAAGTCCTAAGTTTCTCAAATCTTTCCCTATAACTGTCTGGATAATGTTGATATGCCAATAGTCGGCATTCGTAATCCATTCTCAAGTCACATAAGAAGTGAGTGCAACTCAATGTTACTTAGGTGGATCATGGTTGGGTGGGCAGTGGTCTTGCCTGAAACCTTGTGTTTCCTGCCAAGTTTGATGATTGTTTTTTAATGTCTTATTGAAAATGTTCCTGGATTTCAATATTTCACTGTTTTAGCTTGATCTTCTAACAAGTTCACTTCTTTGATAACGGTAGCAGTTGGTGGTTATTATTTCTAATTTGTTTCTTTTATCCAGATAGAAACAATACTTGAAATCCAATTTACATTCGTGCATTTTCGTTGTATATTCATGATCACTTTAATTTTCAACAGGTTTGGTATTTGGCTGAGATTTATGTCAGTTTATACTGGAGTTCATAGTACATGTATAATTTTGTTTGTTAATGTATTTTCTGACAAGTATATCAAATGGGATTCAAAAGGGTGGACTGTGGTTATTCACAGTTGAATTTCCATGCGTATTTCATTGTATCATTAGAACTGAGATATGTAATGGCAATAACATCTTTTTCTGAACGTGTCCTTTGCAGTGTTACCTCTATTCTTTGCTTTTCCAGAAAACCGGTTTTATAATTTGTTAAAGTCTGTTGTATTCTAATGTAATATTTTGTTTTCATCTGTAGGTATTAAGTGTTTTGGTATCTTCAAAAGAGCTACTGTGTCTTATTCGAAGCATAGATTCGACATACAATGATGTGAAGTCGGGAAGTGCGCCATGCTGTTTTGACAGTTTGCATAAGGTTGTGCCTGCCATCCGAGAGCAGCTACAGGTCTTCCCTCTATGACCTATATAGTGTTCTGACGTAGGCTACCTTATCCAATGCACCATTTTTTAAAAGGTTTTGTTTGGAAAATGCCTCATTATATTAAGATGTTTCTTTGTGACTACTACAGGACTGGGAGGGTGATTTATCAAATTTTGAGAAAGGCAGTGAAATTACTCACTCTCCTTCGCAAAAAGAAACACCGATGTTGCAACTTTTCAGCACCAGTGATAGTGGAGGCCATCAAATGCTAAAGGTAAGTTTTGTGAATAGTTTCTCTTTATCTCTTTCTTTTTGCAAGACTCATTTGGTTGATGGATAGGTTTATAATTTATTCTGCCCGTACATCAAAATTGGAACCTTACAAAGATAATTCCTTACAAACATTAATTCAACAAAATTTTTATTTATGCCATTATAAGGAGGTAACTGCATCAGTAATTGTTTATATTAATTTTCCCAGAGAAAGATGTTCCCTTAACTTGCCCACATATTAACTGTTCCAAGTGAGGAAGTTGGTACATTGTCAGAGTGATGGAATCCCCCTTTCTCCCTCCTTTCCCTGTATTTTTTTTTCTGGGTGAGGAATGGAATTGACTTCTAGTTGAAATACCAGCTGGTAACTGGACAGAACTACTTGGGAATAGATCCTGTAATCTCCCTGGGTATTATGCCTTCTGTAGAAAGGGTTGGGCAAACTGAGCTATACTATTGTGCTAAGTGTTCATTACATATGTACAAACATGAAATCAATCACTATCTTTATTGGGATTTTCTATAACTAAAATGGAAATGAATTCTATAAATCTTCCATACAAAAGGTTAGAATGACTTTAAAGCTCAGGTAGCTGGACATTATTTTATTCAAGAGGAGAGCTGTGTTGGAGTAGATTATTCCTCAATTTTTTGACCACACTGCAGAGCTCATCTTCAGGGTATAATTGAAGTTTGATTAAATTTGGGCTTGATAAGAACATACTTTTGAAGTTTGATTAAATTTGGGCTTGATAAGAACATACTTTTAAAAAATTGATTTCTGATTAATCTTAGCTGGATAATAACCTAGTTGTGATTTAATTTTGCTAGTTGGAAAATAATCTGCCATGGTCTGGATCTTCAACTTGTCCTGACGATGAACCACACTTGTTGGTTTGGAACGCGTCGACAAATGATTTATGATGTGATTTATGCCGAAAAATCTTCTCAATAATTCAGTTTCTAAACTTTATAGATGATTTTTATTTTTTATTTTTGGGAGGGGGTGGGGAGGTAATTTAAAGGCCTTTTATTAACTGTTGATGATCACATATGATCCAACCTTCTGTATGCCTCTGGTCTGCCACTAGGGAAACCGGACCATTGGCAATACAGGAGGTCTGCTGTCCAAAAATATACATTTTAAAAAAATATACTGAGTTCTAAAAAGCCTACAGTGCCTTGGCTTAACAGCCACAAAATATAACACATAATCCTACTATAATAGTAAAGATAGAAAACATAAATTTTCATGAGGAGACTAGGAGGTGGAAACCTCCACATCTATGGGTGCTTGATCACCTGGACTGTCTAGATGAGTTGGGACTTTGCCATGCAATAAGACTGCTTTTATCCTTGTCAAATGCTTGTCCATGGCTTTAAATTCCAACTGCATCATGTTCATCATCATCAGAATTTTGTTTTTAGTGTCATTTTTGGAAAGGAGTACCCTTCCCTGCAGCTGTCTAGTTGTAATGGGACTGGTACATCTACTCTTGATAGATGACCTTTCAGCAATGAAGCAGTGATACCTCTCAAATTTCCATTGCCATTTTCCCACCCTCAAATGCTAGTTCCAACTCACACGGCAATTGATGAGCTTTCGGGGTTATGTATGCCCTGAGGAGGCCCTGCTGCAGATAGAATCCACCTCAGAAGTGCGTGCCCCGGCCAACTGAGGAGTAAGGACTTGACGAGAGGAAGAAAATAAAGAGACCTGAGTAGGAGCTGATCCCAAGAGGAGGGTAGCCCAAGATGGTCTGGTCCCTCTCTCACACCACACCTCGACAAAGCCTCACACCACCATAAACAAAACCAGAAAAACCATAAAGCAGCAAGGAATAACAGAGGATGCCCTGGATTCAGCATAATCAGATAGAAATTTCCATTCATGAATAACATTTACCATCATGAAACAACACAATGTGCCTTTGCAAAGCTTCCCAAATCTGAACTGAGACCTTGCAAAGATTGCTTTTCTCATGCGAGGAGTTTGGTGGAGAGTAAAAGCATCATCTGAGATAATGAAGGGACGTACAACTGTGTACACATTCTCATGAAGTGGTGTGGTGGGCACATCTACCTTGTTGGGGTTAGATGAAGTTAATTTGATGTAAAGCATCAAAGAGGAAACATGACATCAATGACTAGTTAAATGTGTTGTTTAGAAATTAGACAAGGTTAGAGAAGGTTATATTGAAATTTCACATTGGGTTGGCCTATACTTCTACCCCTTTTTTGGTTTCTTCTCTTTTTTCAGCTTTTATTTGTTTACGCAGAGGAGAATTTGCATGTTTGCAAAATGATGCTTTCAAAAACATCTTCATCCATCTGACAAATCTATAATTTCTCCATACGTATACAAAAATGGTGAGGAGTGCAGAGTTCCTAAACTACTGGTCTGTCTGATCTTCTGCTGTTAAAACTTAAAGTTAGCTCTAAGAGTCTAAACAAAACAATTTGATAGTTAATTTTGTATGAATTGAAACTTCTGTGTCTACCTTAGATAAAATTTTACTTTGAAGCACATCGTTGTAGATTATACAACCTTTAGGCATACATATTTTCTTGATTATCTCTTCTATTTTTTGCCTCACACCAGATACTTCTAATTGATTTATTCCAAAGTGTGTTTCCATCAATAGTATCAATAGATTTTCATATAGGGGACCTTGCTAAAAAGATCTTGCATTTTGTCCCTCGTACCTTATTTAAGAAATGCCACCCATTTCCAATGGAGTAGAGGCCACTTGTTTTCATTTTTATCTCTCCAAAGGATGTTTCTAATGATGCTCTCTAGATATTGTATAATTGTAGCAGGGGCCATTAGAATGTTGCTTTGATAGAGGGATATCTGATAGGATTGGCCAGTGTCCAGTCTCTTGCCGTATGTTTCAAACTTGACTGGTAAATAGGATAGGCCAATGGGATTGCTAACTTCATCAGTGTTGATGAGGTAGGGATGTAAAGATTGCCCTATCTCTTCTATTTAAGAAAAGCCCCATCTCTTGTCCATCATGCCCATGGGGGAAGTTCAGTTTAGGTTTCAGCTTATTGTATAATACCAGTGTCCAGTCACTTGCCTTATGCTTCAAACTTGACAGATAAATAGGATGGGCCAATGGGATTGCTAACTTCGTCAGTGTTGATATAAGGTAGAGGCGTGAAGGTTGCCCCTGATAGAGGATATTACAAGTAGAGGAAGGTTCTCAACATGGCATTACTAAGTGATTGCATCCATCTAGAATTTGAAGAATTATATATTTTTGCTTGTCTCTGCATTAGATATGTCTACTAAATGCTTCCAGTTAATGGGGCATTGATTTTAGCATTCAATATATTTTTATTCTTTATCAAAGTATTCTTTTGTTGTATTTGTATTTTTCAATTTATGCCTTACGGCATTTCCTTTGCAACATCTGGTGCAAATGCTAGTATATCTTACCTCATTTTATGGTTAACATTGTATAACAAAAACATGCGTTGTGTTATGTAATTAATACTAACATGTAATATTGATTTTTTTTGTCAGAATGCTATAGGTAATGATTGCCAAGACGATGATCCAAATTATGTTCAACATATATCAGGAGATGATGAGGATGAGGATGAGGATGATGGTGGTGAAGGAGGAGATGATGATGATAGTTGCGGTGTTGGTGATGATGTGGATCAAAGTAATGAGGATGGTCAAGATGATCATGAGGATGATCTTGGTGGTGGTAGCTAGGCATGCACATGCATTGTTTTTTATGAAGAAATTATTGTGTAGAATGACATTGTTATGTTTAGATGGGTGTTGTGAATTTACCCTATATCAATGAGACATTTTGATTTTGTAATCATACGATGAGTTTGATTTATGTATGTTGTTAATTTATCGTAGAATAACGATATTCATGAAATATTTTGATTTGTTAATCATATTTGAATTTTACTTGTTTTGATTAAAAATAATACTGATTTTATTAGTATTATGTTGCTATTTTATACATGTTTTGAAAATTGTTAATGACACATTGTTATTTTTTTGGATGGATGTTTTCAATTTCTCTTAAATTTCTTTACAAATGATTTTGAATTGTGATATCTGCTTTAATGATATTTAGAAACTATCATATATTTCACTATGAATCTATAAAGGGGGTCATATATGTAAAGAAAAATATACTCTATATAAGAAGTCAAATGCGGATGTAACCATGGATGCAAAATTGAAAGTAAAATTGGATGTTAAACTAGGAATTAATACAAAATGCAAACAATTGACATACAAAGTGTTTTAAATTAGAAGTGAAAAATTGTGCAATAGTTGACACAAAAAAGGGAACAAAACATGGCATACAAAAGGATATCAAATTGGGCAATAACAAGGACACATAAATGGGCACCAAATTAGATGCAAAAAAAGACAACAACTAGATGTAAAATAAGATGCAAAGTTGAGCGTTAAAAAGAAGCAAAAAACGTTACAAATTAATATGCCAAATGATGATGCAAATAATGGTGTAAATTTGGGATGCAAACTTGGGTGCAAAAAAGGAAAAAAAAAAGATGTAAGAAAGACATAAAACAAGATGCAAAATGGGGCTGAAAAAAGGTGAAACCAAGGATGCCATATTGGATGTAAAAAATGATTCCTAATCACATGCAAATTTAGGCTCGAACTCAGACACAAAATTATATGCAAATGTGGACACAAAATGAGGCAAAAAAAGATGCAAATTTGAATGGTGAAAACGATGTAAAACTAGACACCAAAAAAATGCAAAATTGGATGAAAAAGTCGGTGTAAATAATGGTGCAACATTGGACACAAGTAGACACAAAAAATGGTGCAAAAAGGGGCATAAAATAGCTTAAAATTGGATGCAAAACTTGGTGCAAAAACAAATACAAAAGTAGACGTAAAAAATGGCTCTAAATTGAATGTACCATTAGACACAAAATAAGATGCAAAGGTGGACACAACACATGACTCAACATAAGATGCAAATATAAATGCAAATTTGGATGCTCAAAATGATGTAACATTAGATGCAAGAGATGGTATAAAAATGATGCAAAATTGGATGAAACAAATGACGCAAAATATGGTGCAAAATGAGATGGGAAAAATGGAGACAAATCAAACGTAAATGTGGATGTAAAAAATGGTCCAAAAAAAGATGCAAAAATGGATGCAAAATTTGGTGCTAAATCAAATTCAACACATGGTGCAAAGATAGGCACCAAAGCTGGTGCAAAAATAGAAGCAAAAACTAGTGTAAGACTAGATACAAAACCTGGCGTAAGACTAGATGCAAAAACTGACACAAAATGGATGCATAAAAAGACGTTAAATTGGATTCAAAATACAGTGTAAACTTGATGCAAATGATGGTGCAAAAATGGAAGCAAAGAATGACACAAAATAGGAAGCAAAAGAGAATGAAAAATAGATGCAAAAAATGACACAAAACTAGAAGCAAAACCTGTCATAAAATAAGATGCAAATCTTGGTTCAAAATTTGACACAAAAAATGATGCATAGTTTGGTGTAAAAAATGATGCAAAATCTAGCGTGAAAAAGGATGCAAAATCAGGTGCAAAAAAGGACGCTTTAAAAATTGTACAATAGAGCCAGATTTAGCGCCAGGTTGCTCATCACAATTACAAAAAAAATGCACTAAAATCTGGCGCTAAATCTGGCGCAAATCGCTGGTTTTGTTGTAGTGTTAAAAGATTAATTTTAATATTAATATAATTAAATTTAATAACTTTGGATTAATACAATACTAAATTTAATATAATATTGAATTTTTTATATTATCATATATATTAATATATCATGATATATAATTAACTCTAGATATATAAGGAGGGAAGAACAATGCCACAGTGATACATGTGGAGAGATAGAGCGAGTGACAAGGGAGATATGGAGAGAGAGTTTGTATGTTTTGGGGTGACATAGAAAGACAAAGAAGGTGAGTTGGAAGGAAAGGGGAGATATGGAGAGAGGGAGGGGGATAGTGACTGAGTTGGAAGGTGAAGAGAGAGGGGGGTAGACAGAGGGAGGTGGAAGAGAAAGGTAGAGGAAGAAGAGAGAGAGGATGCGAGAGAGAGAAAGAGAGAGGTAGGTAAGAATAAATACATAGAGAGAGAAAGGTGGAGAGAGAGAGAGATAAAGGGAGTGATAAGTGAGATAGAGCGAGAGGGAGTGTTGGCTTGAGGGGGCCTAACCCAGGTTCAATGTTAATTAGCCAAAAAAATCCCTACATAGTTGGCCCTATTGGCATCAGCCCACTGAGCAAGGACTGAAGTCTCACCCGAAGCAGTATGGGGGGATGCTAGAACCAAGTTTCCACACCCTGAGATGGTTGTGATGTGAGTTAATTCCCTCTATCCCTACCTTCGTGCAGGTCGCTTAGCTCTAGGGCTTGTCAGACTAGCCCCTTATTCCACCCTTCAATAGCTCTGCGAAAGGGTACGATCGACCTTTGCATAGCCCTAACCTACTGCTCAGGTAATTTCATGCTGCTATGGCAGTGTACCATGCAGATTCCCCAATTAGTCTAAGTGACCTGCTTATCTTTATCAAACAATTATAGTTAACACCACATAAATAGATATTCATAATTGCATTCAGTTTTCCAATGTAATTACATACATTCGTGCATTATATAATCATAATAAAGTAAATTTATACATAAGATGACAAGATGCATTAACATAACAAAGACACATAAATTGATGAATATCTCTCTTTATTGATGTCTTCCAAGTAATTACAGACTCTATTCACCCTCCGCATATAGCTATAGGGGTCCGCACAGTCAGCTGTAGACTCTTGTCCTAGGCCTTTGCACACTCAGCTGCATAGCCTCTACCTACGCTATGACCCAAGACTTAGGCTTGTTACTTCAAAGCTATGACTCTCTTACGACATTTTCATTGTGTGTCTAAAACTACATAGAGCTTACCTCTTTTTATACAATCCCATGGTTCGTGGACCATGGGTAGGTCTCTTACAGTCGACTTTACTTTAAAAAACTAAGGGCAGACAACCCTTTATGACTTATGCCACCTTCGCGCTCCATGACCACAAAATGTGGAGCCTTTACAATTTTATTACAAAATTTGACTCAAACAAGGGATTTTATCCCCAAAACTGTCCTTGGGGGATCATGCTCCCAACAGGCCCCCAACACAAACATAGTGAGTCGCCCTCAAGTCACTCGGTAGGTGTGGAGATCTTTGTGCGAAGCCCTTCCAGATCGACCTGTATGAGCACTACCTTGGCCGTGCACTGAGCTGACGCCTGCTTCACGTCTTCCATTGTCTGCTCAGTCAATGCTCATACGCTGTTAGGCTAAAGCTTTTGTTGTGTTTCCTATAGAGTTGCAAGCTTGCCTTCAATATTTCTTGTGACTATGTAAGCTTCCTCTAGCCAGGGTTTTAGTCTTGCCTTCAGCACTACTTCCTTGTGTAGTGTTGCGTCCACCTGTTCCTTCAATTGCTTGGCCTTCTACAGCTTGGCTAGTCTCTGTGTCAATGCGACGGTTTTTGCTGTGCCCTTAACCTCATCATAGCGTTATTGTAGCTCGAAAGCTTCTGTCTCTAGCCTCTGTATATTTGGGTCCTCTTGCAAGCTTGTCAGGACCTCAAATGACTACTCAAACAACTGCATGCAGTCTGCTACTACACTATCCACCGTTGTTATTGCTTTTGTGACAGCGTTCACCCGCTGTTCCTTTACTTCTGGTGGAGTTGAAGGCTGGGCCCTCAACTGTAGTTCTGTAATTTGTAGGTTCAACTCCAACTGAACCCGAGCCATCTCAGTCCTAGTGTCGTGCACCCCTGTGGCCAACTCGCAGATGTGTACCTTGACTGGCTCCTCCTTTGGAATGGCCAACTCTGGGACCATTCTGCATTCCTCCTCAATGATCTACATAATTCTCTTTCTCTGATTAGTCACCTCTGTTTCAGTGGCGATGGAAGCATTTCTCTGTAGGGCCATCTTCTCGTTGTTGATCCACTATTCACTGATCACCTTAAGGGTGCGGTGCTCTTGGGCCCTCAGTTATGCAATTACTCCATCCTACAAGAGGTGGAGTACTTCACATGGAAGTGCTGCCAAGTTCAACCCAACTCCCTTTAGGGTACTAATAGTGGGCCTATCAGCCCCATTTTCTGTGGTCAGTGCTCCACCTGGTAGCACTATTGCACTAGAAGTCTTCTTGCGCATCATATGTGCTCATCGATATGAATCCAATGATGTGAACGACGTGTAAATTCGAGTCCGGATGAAGAAGTTAGAGCCAGTCAAAGTGTTTGGGAAAATTAGGGCAAACGCTAAAAAATTCAAAGGTCAATAGTCTGTTAGTGCCTAGATTTACCTCAAGCTAAAATGGTAGGATCCAGGGTAACATCAAACCATGCTCAGCCTCGTAGCTAACCCTACGAGGACAGGAGAGCGCTCTCTCCGGGTCAATCTTAGCAAAAGATGATCGATGGGGCTTGAGATGATTAAAATCAAAACTAATTTTAGGCAAGGTATGAAGTGCAAGGATTTGATTTTATTTTTTTGGGGTTTTGTTGGAATCAAGGGAAAGGAAAATTTGGGTCCGGGGATGAAGGCGAGTTTTGTAGAGTTCTAATTGGGGCAAGAAACGAAATCATTTTGATGATTTGTTTTGTAAATATGGAGGCTTCAGACTGGTGAGAAGCTGAAGAGGGAAAGAGGGTATCAAGAATCCTCTTCAAACTAAAGAAAACATTGAAAATTAAAAAAAAAAACTATAAGGTAGAGCACAACAAGCTAATGAATTCTACCTTTGTCACTCATTTGTTTAATTTCAGAAGCAAAAGAGAAAGGAAATGGTACACATGAATATCAGTGAACTTATGAATTACATAGAGAAGAACAACATCAAAACATAGAGCCACAAGGATCCCAAAAAGTGCTGCAAACCCTGGTCTTTCCTTTGCCAAAAATGCAGAAATCAAATGTACAATGGAGTGCCAAGCAATCCCAAGTGTCCAACCCTGAAAATGACTGAGAAATTACATGATATAGACAAGACTAACTCCTTCCCATGCCTCTAGGGGTTGAGCTCATCATTCTAGGAGTTGTTTCAACCATATCTAAACAAGGAACTAGAAAATAGGCAATGAAACAACTTGCCTCTATATAAAAGGAAACTGATTCATTCACTATCTTTTCACTTTTCAGTGAATGAATCTAAATGGATGAGTAACAATGTGCAAAAATTACGTCAAAGTCATGAATTTACATCAAGATAAATCAAGAGTTACATGAAAAAGTGAAACTAGTCAAAACTAGGCAAAATTCTGAGCTGTTGAGTGAAAAATAGGCCAAATTTCCCTATGCGCTGCACCTGAAACCTGTATGCATAGCACAACTTTGAGGGCCTTCTCGTAGTCTAAATTGAGCTCGTGATAGCTTGTTTGAAAGCCCTACCTATCTAATTTCCAACCCAAGTGGAATTTCTGGATTTGGTGTCCATTTGCCCCTCCAAAAATCCAATCTCCCAACACTTCTTCCTGTGGGTGCAAAAGGTGGCAGAAAGGTCATTTTTTGTGTGTTTTTTACCCTTTAGGCAACCCAGAACTTGATGAAATCCTTAGGTAATTCTTAAGAATGCATAAATTTTCATAAGAAATCCAGAAATTTAAAGTTTTCCTCTAGAGGATCTCCCATTTATAAGCGCGTGCCAAGTGGCGCTACGCGGTGGGTAGGAAAATCTGTTTTGAAGCCAAAAAAAATTCAAAATTGACAAAATTTTCTCCAAATTTGCTGAAATTTGGACTGAAGGTCCATCATCAAGTATCATGCTCAGCCAAAGAATCTTCGGCCAATATTTGGAGCCTATCATGCCTTTTGCGTCGTTTTAGTGCCCTCCTTAGTCTTCCCTTCAGGATTTTGATCCTTGCTTTGAAAACATGAGTTCGTGCCCAATAATGGTTTTTCATGTGCCTAAGCATGTCCTTGTCCTTTTTTGCCTTCGCCAACAGCTTCTCAAGATGAACGTTGATCCTCTCAAGCCAAATCTCTCGATCAACCTCTATCTCCTATTGAATGGGTGTCATCTCATTTAGGCTTCTTTGGGTACCCTGCCGGTCTTCACGGATGTTTTGCAACTCCATGACAGTATGTTGATCCTCCAATTGTTTGTTTCGCTGCTCCAAATAGTTTATGACCCATTGATATCTCTGCAACTTGTTGGTTAATGCATCTATCTCGGCCTTCTGCTCCTGAATAATCTCCCTCAGCTTTGAGCTAGGAGATCTCACATCATCATCGATGAGTATGAAATCAGTGTGGCCTCCTGAAGGGCCCTCATCCTGCATAGGCTTCTTGCCTTTTTCCTGTACTTGTACTTGTGATAATGATGATGGCAACGAGACCCCTTCCACCCCAGGTGGAGATAGTACTCGTCGGGCTACTGCAAACAATCCTCTCATGCCTCTCTGATAGGTGACATATGTCGGCACACTAGTAGTCTCCGCCTCCTGACCTCCATATTGATGTGAAGGTTCACCCGCATCATGGAAAACCTCCTGATGAGCTGCTGAAGCTACGAAGAACTCACGGGAAATGAAGTCTCCCCATGTGATACCCTGCAAGCCAAGCTGATGTACAACAATGATCTTGATGAGTGCATAGTGGTAAATGTTGTTGTACTGTTGTTCAAGAGTCTTCTTCTGTACAAGAGTAGTCATCCTCTCTATGTTTTGGCACATGAAATATGGAATGTTCATCATCTTCACTCTCGTTAAATGCATCAATAATCTGATATTGTATTCATAGAGGCATGAGAAGCGGCCCTCACAACTAAAGTATCTGATAATGAGTCTCATCAACGACGCATAGGATTCTTTCAAAAACCAGAATGGGAACACCCTGCTGAGCTGTCTCACATATCTTGGCCTAATGTATGGTTCATAATGTACTCTTTCTACCCGTTGTCTTTTGTTCCACTCCTCACCTACATGCGGTATTCCTGTTGCTTGAGAAATGGTCTCTGGTGTCAAGGTGAAATTTACACCAGCAAGAGTTACCTAACCATCATGCAAATGTAAAACAAACAATTGAGCCAACTCCTGATGATGTTGAATCTGAGCAATCATCTCGCAATATTGAAAGCATGACTATTGTTGGAAACATGCCATGGCAAGTGGGCAGGCCTGCAATTGAGTCAATGAGGTGGGCTCTTCTCTAACATGTTTGCCACCCTTACGAGGCCTCCTCGGTGCATGAAGCTTTGTGGTAGAATCATTGTCTTGTTCATATGATGACTCAGTGTCTGTCATGGTGTTACAAGTCTATGCTAAGTGAATGTTTGACTTGTTGAAAATGAGAATTTGGTGCTTTGTTTCCAATTGCCAAATGTGTGCCAAATAGGAAAGGACTGTGGGAAATATGGACAGTGGGTGTAGTGGAGCTTTGTCAAGTGAGATTTAAAATATAATTACAGTCAAATGTAATAACAATCACTTGACTGTATTTAGGAATCTGGGGTTTGGGGATTTTTTGCAAACGATATGGAAAAGTGATAGTGATGGGAAATTGTAGGGTTTAGGGATAGGGATAAATGGGAATGAGTGACTTGGGATTATAAGGGAATAGGGGATTGAAAATGATGATATGAGTACAGTGATGGGAAAGGGAAACAAGATTTGGATTATTTTGGCACCAAAGTCAAATTTTAACACTCAAACTCAAACCCTAAGAGCAATTTTTCATAAGAGGGTAGGGTTTAAATTTAGACATTCAAATTCTCCAAATCAAACTTCGAAACCACACCAAACACTATTCAATAACAATTGCAAGATCAGTCGGACTTACTCGGGGCAAATGGGAGCGAAAGGTTTGAAATTTCTTTGAAGGCAATGACAAAATCTGCTTGTTGGCTTTGTGCGCCATGCGCACAACCCAGTGCATCATGACCAGTATGTGCGCCGCGCACGTTGTAATTTACACAGTGATGTGTAGCTCTATGTGTTGCAACTTGCCAATGCACTGCGACCTTCTTCCTATGCGCCACGCCTGAATTTCACCCACAGTCGGTTCTTCAAAATGTTGTTTTCATTCCTCCACAATTTGACTCAGTTTAATGATGTCTTTGGCATACCAATGGATTGTTAAAACACCACAAATATCTTATATGCCCAATGACTTTGATTTTTAATTTCAAATAACCCACTTTGTAATGTTTGCAGAACTTTGGCACTTTCACTTTTATTACAAACTCTGATTTTGTTTCCACTTGATTTTTTGAGCTGAATGACAAAATTCTTGTCTATTTTTTGCAGGGATAGCTGACATGGAATTTGGCAAAGGCGACCAGGGTTGCGCTTGAAGAATTTGACAATTGAATTTTTTTTGAAATTACATGGCATTTATTACAAAAGATAAAATTGACGATTTTTCTTCGAAACAGAGTTTTGAAGAAAAGTCACGATGGAGCATTATTACGATGAAATTTTTATAATGAAATCTTATTTGAAACTCCCTCATGTGCTTTCTGGAATTATTGGACATTTTGCAGACTGAATTAAGTGAAACCCTAGACCTAATGAACCCTAAGACCTTAAAAAATGACTCTTTGGAGAACAAAAAACCAAGCATGACTGCAATTGACTTGAAAATGATTTTGATGAACTAAATTAGACCAGGAGGTACAAGACATGAGGAACATGAGTGAAAAGCCTCCTCTGTCAGATGATTGATGCTCCTAGTGGAATGCAGCTGATAGGAATGAATGAGACACCTAAGATGAAATGCAATAAATGAGATTTTGATCTCTGACGAAGGGATGAAAAGACCGACTCTAACATTGTCAACAGTCAATAGTCAATGGTCAACTAGGTCAACAAGATGATGTTATCAGGAGATGTGTCATCCCGGGAATACACCACTTGTCCAGGATGATGTCAGCAGGTTGATGACGTGTCGCAGTATGATTGGTTAATATGGGCCAATCTGGGGTTGACATGTGGTAGCCCGAATTTTGCCCAATTTTACCTAATTTCCCAAATTTTGGGAATTAGAGAGGATCGAACCCCTGACCTCCCAGAAGGCTGAGTTTTCGCAGCAAGGGCCCATCGAACAAGCTACGGTGAGTCTTGTTAGGATTGGGGATGACATTGTATTTATGGTTGCGGATAAAAGGCGCAGGAAAAAAAGGGCTGATGGCCAGGGTCAACCCCACGGCTATTGGACCCCTTAATTAAGTTTTGGAATTATACCAAATGCAACGGGATATGGTAAACAACATGCCATATATATCAAACCAAACCACATATATATCAACAACGGAGCGCAGAGATATGCCACCAAAGGTTCATGCAAATATATGTTGATATATATGAATGTCAATCCATATCAAAATGCTAGAGTGTCAGGTGGGGGTTTTGACCCACCAACCTCCAACGTTATATACCAATGTCTTCCCATCTTTGAGCTAACCAACATATCACATGTTTGAGCTTGAAACAGAGTCGAACCAAATTTTTATTAATTTGTTGCAGAGCTAAACCCGCCAAAACTAGGGCACATGGAACGAGGTGGTTTCCGCAGCACATATGGCGGTTTCTATCACCAAAAGGTGGTTTTGCAGAAGGAAGAGGTGGTTTTGCACATTCCAGGGGGTCTGGAGGTTACAGTGGCTAAATATGGGCAACTTTATACTCGTCTGACTTGAAATTTCAAGCTGAACGCAATGGTGAGATCCTTTTTCTCATTTGAGTCTCTATTTTTTAGCTCATGTCTGTAAAAGCATTTTGAAGACTAATAAAGTGGTCACATTGGAAGCTAACGACCCGAAGAGGTAGCCAGGAAGTCTGGTGAACTTGTTATCAAATTGTCGTTGTGTTGATGCGTATGTTTATATTTCAATTTGCTTATGTGTTTATGTTATTTGCAATCTTTTAGATCCATTTCACTATGTAACATAAACAAACTTCACATAAAGTCTATAATACCATTTTCATTAACGGATGAAGTGGTGTCAAAGCAGCAAGGTTTTTAAGGTTTGACAAGATTGTGTGAAGATTTGAATGCTTACTAGGTTAAGGCTTGGACAAGGTGAAGGTGAACTTGTGGAGGTGAATCTAGAGATTGGAAGGGTCTTTTCACAAAGAAGGATGGCTGATCAAACCCCACTTAGGTCAGAATCTCAATTCCTGGATAGTTTCATGGTGATACGTGCAATGGTGGAAGAGATGTATCGCGAGTTTAAGAAGAACAAAGATGAAAGCACTTCATCACCTAAAGATCAAGAAGATAAGGGAAAAGGAGAAATGCTTCCTCCACCATCTCCTCCATCATCACCATCATCGTCATCATCATCCTCTTCTTCTCATAAATCTATTCCTTATAAGAAGAAAAAGAAGAAATCTTCTTTGATCAAATTAGATGTAAAAATTGATTTGCCAATTTATGATGGAGAAATTAACGTTGAAAAGCTTGATAATTGGATAAGACAAATTGAAGTGTATTGCAAGGTGCACAAAGTTGTTTAAGAAAGAAAGAAGATCTAGCTTGCTAGCCTTCGACTTGGAGGAACCGCACTTGTATGGTGGGGAGGCAAGACACAAGCAGATCTCAAAAAGCATGGTCAAATCATTTCAACTTGGAATGAATTTGTTTTCACTATTAAAAATCAATTTTATCCTTTGGCTTTTATGCAACAAGCAATGATGAGTTCGCAAACACTACATCAATTAAAAGGTTAAAGTGTTCAAAGTTGTACAGGAATTCCGTAAGAGAGCTTTAACAATAGGCATATCATTGGACTCATGAGAGACATTGTTGAAATGCATAGGTGGTCTTCATAGTTATTTGAGGCATACTATACTTATGTTTAATCCAACTAGCTTAGATGATGTATCGGTCCAAGCAACTCATCTAGAAGCTAGAGGTAAAAATGTAACCCAAGATGTTGGAAAATCATCCAAACCTATTGAAAGAAAGAATAAAGGTAAGAAGAAACTTAAATGGAAGGAGAAGAAAACAAACACTGTGAAGAAAGATAAACCCTCAATCACTCATTGTAAGAAGGAAGGCCATGATGAGGCACACTACTGGTCATTGCATATGGAATTGAAGCCTAAGAAGTTTGCGAGTAAGGAGAGGAAGAATGTTGCTGCTATTCAAAAGGACTTGGGATCAGATTCAGGTGATGAGACAATGGTTACAACTACAGGTATAAAAGGTAAAGATTCTAAAGCATCTACAAGTACTTCTTTGCACTTTGTTGATAATGATAATGATGAGAGGAAAAGAAATGAGCTACTTCACATTAGAGTCATTTCCAAGCATACAAAAATTGATACTTTATTTGATAGTGGTTCACAAGTTAATTAGATTTCTGAATCAGTTGTAAAGAAGTTGGGTCTAGAAACAAAACCTCATAAAAAGCCATATCCATTAGGTTGGGTGTGTGATAAAACTAAGCTACAAGCTACGAAACAATGTAAACTTCGTTTTTTTGTTGGGTCAAAGTTTGTAGATGAGGTTGAGTTAGGCATAGTCCCATTGGACATATGTGAAATTGTATTAGGAAGTCCATACTTGTACGATAGAAATGTTATCTTCTATCGAACTAAAAATAAGTATCAACTCACTAATGATGGAATTGAATATATTGTATGGGCTCATAAACTCAAAGATAACTTCTCTCTCATAAATTTAGGACAGATGAAAAGAATTGTAAATTAAAGTAAACAATTTTTACTTATGATTTTAAACGCAAAGGATATTGGTAAATCCAATGCTTTCCAATGTTGTATTCCTAAACAGAAAGAAAATCTAGTTAAAGTTGTTTCCGATTATGATATTCTATTTCAAGAGCCTAAATGGCTTCCACCCAAGCGAGAGATAGAACATGAGATTTATTTGCAGCAAGATGCTCCACTACCTAACATTGGAATGTACAGGTTATAATATCTAGAGAATGTAGAGATAAAGAAGCAGGTATAGGAGTTTCTCGATCAATGGTTTATTCAACCAAGAACATCACCGTGCGAATCACCTATTGTGTTAGTGCGAAAGAAAGACGGTTCATGGAGAATGTGCATTGATTTTAGAGCATTAAATAAAATCACAATAAAGAATCGTTATCCTCTTCCTCGTATTGATGATTTGTTAGATCAGTTAAAAGATGCAGTTTACTTCTCTAAATTAGACTTGCAAAGCAGCTACCATCAGATCAGAGTTGTAGAACAGGATGTATGGAATACTACTTTCAAAACAAAGCAAGGACTCTATGACTGGATGGTTATGCCTTTTGGCTTAACTAACACTCCAGATTCATTCATGTGAGTCATGAATGATGTATTTAGGCCATTCATTGATGAATTTGTAATAGTCTATTTAGATGATATTCTTGTTTTCAGTAGAACATGGGATGAACATGTAAAGCATGTAAAGCAGGTTTTAGATGTTTTGAAAAGAGAAAATCTCCATGTAAAACTACCAAAATGTGAATTTGGCAGAACATCTTTGAATTATTTGGGTTATATTGTAGGGGGTGGTGAATTGAAGATAGATCCCTCTAAGGTCGAAGTCATTGTAAATTGGCCTAAGCCCAATACTGCTAGATAAGTTAGAAGTTTCTTAGGGGTAGCACAATATTGGAGAAATTTTATTGCTAACTTTTCTTTGATTGCAGCTCCTTTACATGATTTGACAAGTATGAAACAGGTGTTTCAGTGGGGAGGCAAACAATAGAAAGCCTTTGATACATTTAAAGAAAGGATCAGTACATCGCTAATACTAGCACTGCCAGATCTTCAACATCCATTTGAGATCGAGACATATGCAAGTGAATATGCCATGGGGGCAGTGTTGATGCAGCACAGAAATCCTATATGCTTTCATTCTGAGACATTCACATCAGCATTAGTTAACTATCCTACAAATGATAAAGAATTATATGCATTAGTTCAGAGTGTTAAAAAGTGGAAACATTACATAATGGGTAAAGAAACAATCATACATCAGATCATCAACCACTACAATATTTACACTCACAAAATAAATTGCAACAATCAAGACACTATCGGTGGAGGGGTTTTCTAAAACAATTTCATCTTGTTATCAGATATAAGAAGGGCATACATAATAAGGTTGTACACATGTTATCAAGACCAATTATAAATGCATCCACAATACTTGAGCATAATTGAGTAATCCATGAAAGTTACATTGAACAATATGCTCAAGGCACAGATTTTAAGGATGTATATGCAACTTTAAGTTAGGGAAAGTAGGTAGAAGAATTGGATTATTTAATAAAGGAAAAACTCTTATGTCATTTGGGAAAGTTATGCATTCCACAAACAAAAAGAGTTAGTATAATTCGAGAAGCACATACTTCTCTCATATCAGGTCCATTTGGTGTAAGTAAAACAATTGCACAATTACAAAGATTCTGCTATTGGCCACGAATGAATGAGACAGTTTCTAGATATATTAAAGGATGTAGGATGTGTGCTACAAGCAAGCCAAGTAATAGAAAATTAGGCTTGTATACTCCACTTCCAATTCCTTCTCGTCCTTGGTAAAGTGTTTCCATGGATTTTGTTGGGGGATTGTCAAAGTCTAGAAAGGGTCATGATTATTTGTATGTATTTGTGGATAGGTTCAGTAAGATGTGTATTTTGACACCATGTAACAAACAGGTCACAGCTGAACAAATTTCAAAGTTGTTCTTTCAAAATGTATGGGTTCATTTTGGGTTACCCACTTCTATTGTATCCGATCGAGGTTCTTGATTTGTCGGGAAGTTTTGGTCAAGCTTATGGGAGTTAATGGACACAAAGTTAAAGAAGAGAACAACATTTCATCCTCAAACAGATGGTCAGACAGAAGTGGTCAACAGGACAATGGTATAATTTCTTCAAGGATATTGCAACAAGCATCCCAAAATTTGGGATGAGCATTTGTGTTATGTGAAGCATGCTTACAACCATGCAAAACATTCTTCTACTCAGAGATCTCCTTTTGAGAGTTGTTTTAGTTTTAAACCAAAGTCTCCCTTGCATTTTGTCTTTGGTAAAGACATAATAGTTGATGGACACAGTGATGTGGACAAAGCAACTAAGTTCATTGAACAAATCCAAGAAATTCACCAGGTGGTACAGGAACAGCTGGAAAGAAGCCAAGCAAAGTATAAGGCATGTCACGAAAAGCATCGAGTTGAGCATAGTTTTCAAGTTGGGGATCAAGTCTGGTTGTACATTAGCAAAGAAAGACTGCAAGGGGAAGGTAAGAAGTTGAAACCAATTAGATATGGTCCTTTCAAAATACTTGACAAAATTGGTGAAAATGCTTTCCTCTTAGATCTACCAACTTATATACAGATCTATTCAGTCGTAAATGTTGAAAAGTTCTGATTGTATGAGCCTTCATTGATTGAATATCTTGAAGAGTAAGGTCAGTTAACTTCCATTGAAGATCTTTAGCCCGATTATCTCAATGAGCTACAGGTGGATACAGTACTTGATAGGAGGATAAGGACTTTGCGACGAGGAAATGTTGAGTATCTTCGAGTTGGAATCAAAAGTACAAATCCAAGTAAAGCACAATGGATCAAGACTACAAAAGTGAGGGAACTTTATCCTCACTTACTAGATAGCTAAAACCAACTTTTGGTGGCCCAGAAGCTTCCAATGGGGAGGAGTGATCCAAAATAGATCCAGTTTTGCCTCCAAATCAGAGTCTTCAAATTTAGATGAAAGTAGGATCTAGTCGAAGTGCTCATCGATACGATTCCAACTGTGTGAACATCGCGTAAATATGAATCCGGGTGAAGAAGTTAGAGCTAGTCAAAGTTTTTGGGAAAATTAGGGCAAAAGTTAAAAAAGTCAAAGGTCAACAGTCAACGATCAACGGTCAACGGTAAACCAAGGAAACAAGATGATGTTAGCAAGACATGTGTCATCCAGGGAATACACCACTTGTCTAGGATGATGTCAGCAGGTTGATGACATGTCACAGTGTGATTGGTTAATATGGGCCAATCCAAGGTTGACACGTGGTAGCCCAGATTTTTCCCAATATTACCTAATTTCCAAAATTTTGGGGATCAACAAGGATCAAACCCCTGACCTCCCGGAAGGCTGAGTTTTCACCGAAAGGGTCGCACCAGACGGGCTATGGGAGTCTTGTTAGGATTAGGGATGACATTGTATTTATGGTTGTGGATAAAAGGCGCTGGAAAAAGGGCCGACGGCCAGGGTCAACCCCACTGCCACTGGACCCTTAATTAAGTTTCACTATTATCCCACATGCAACGGGATATGGTAAACAACGTGCCATATATATCAAACAAAACCACATATATATCAACAACGGAGTGCAGAGATATGCCACCAAAGGTTCATGCAAATATATGTTGCTATATATGAATGTTAATCCATATCAAAACGATAGAGTGTTGGGCGGCGGTTTCGACCCGCCAACCTCCAACATTATATATCAATGTCTTCACACCTTCAGGCTAACCAACATATCACATGTTCGGGCTTGAAACAAAGTCGAACCAAATTTTTATTAACCTGTTGCAGAGTCGAACCAGCCAAAACCAGGGCACACAGACCGAGGTGGTTTCCACAGCACAGAGGGTGGTTTAAGTCAGCAAAAGGTGGTTTTACAAAAGGCAGAGGTAGTTTTTCACATTCTAAGGGGTCTGGAGGTCAAAATGGCCAAATATGGGCAAGTTTATTCTCGTTTGACTTGAAACTTTGAGCTGAATGCAATGGTGAGATCCCTTTTCTCATTTGAGTCTCTATTTTTGAGCTCATGTTTGTAAAAGAATTTTGAAGACTAATAAAGTGGTCACCTTGGAAGCTAAGGACTCAAAGAGGTAGCCAAGAAGTATGGTGAACTCTGTTATCAAATTGTCATTGTGTTGATGCGTATGTTTATATTTCAATTTACTTATGTGTTTATGTTGTTTGCAATATTTTCGTTCCATTGCACTAAGTAACATAAGAAAACTTCACATAAAGTCTATAATACCTTTTTCATTAATGGATTAGGCACTCGTGCCAAGCGCAGACAGCCGAAAACAATTTGGTACGGTAGCAGAGGGGTTTGCAGGGGAGTTTTACTCTCATCGATGTCCTTTGGTACCTTGGACTTAGGCTTGCGGGGAGGGACATACTCCAGCAATAAAGTAATAGAGTCCACACCTGGGCTTCAATCTCCTCCACTTCAACTCCCACATCCTCATTGTCCATCGGGATGTCTTCAACTTCCTCCTCCTCTAGTTCTAAGTTTATGGCCTTGCCTTTCTCCTATGCAGTGGTTTTTGGTGGGTTTCTTCTTGGCGATGCACGCACTAGTATGGTAGGTTGCTTGCCCTTCTTGTCCTTTATAGTTTCCTTGGTTGGGGTTGGCTTTGGTCTCGGCATTCTTGGTGATTTAGGGACCTCTACTAATACTTCGGCCACTTCCAGTGCAGCTACTTTTGCCCCTCTTTCCATTTCCTGTACCGGCTCATCCACTACTTATTCGGTATTTATAATCTCTATGGGTGCTAACATAACACTTTCTAACAGTGCTCGCAATGTCTCAAGCAACTTCACAAATGTGGGAGTCTCTTTGAAAGCCTTGAAGAATTCTCGGTCCATAGGTGTCTGAGAGCTCAACAACTCAATTCTCAAAATGCCAAGTGTTTCTTACTGGACAACCACTTGTAATTTATAGGGCATTTTGAATTCAAATCCGACCGTTCCCCCCAAATTCAGTTCATTAATGTTGTATTGGCGGCATGTTTTCAAGGATCTGAGCCATAAAATTCGTCTTAAATTCTGGCCGCCCGCTTCATTTCGCATGAATTTCTCCATCAAATCATGAACAGTGACTTTAACGGTCACTTCGGCCGACCTGCGCGATTTCTCCTTGGGTAGCATAGCTCCCTCCGTGCTGTCATCGACCTTGTGACACTTCCTTTCCTCTCACCATCCTCCAATCGTGCAGCTCCCCAACCTGGGCAGTGTATTTTATAGTCCCGCACCTCCTTTCAGCTGCCTGGAGCACTAAGACTGTGCTACCTTCATTTAGTCACATGGTCGGACCGTCGGTGTATGGCTTTAAGCGACCACCATTAACCTTTCCTGGGAAGGGTTCCCCATTTAATTTGACCAATTGTACCGCTCCTCCATAGATAATTTCCTTATTGACAAAGGGCCCTAACCAGTGCATTCTGAATTTTCCTGGAAATTTATCAAACTTACTGTCATATAACAAAACCAGGTCATTTACCTTAAATGTGTGAAACTTAATATGTTGATCATGCCATGCATTTTCGCGTTGCTTTTGGACATGTTGGTGAAATCCAGCTAGAAATCTCTCTTCCTCAAGTTCATGTAGTTGTGTGAGCCTTTCCTCCAGGGCTCTATGATCCGTGAACTTCTTGCATGTCATCCGATAAGCCCATAGTACTTCAGGGATTCATAAGTCCCAATCACTCTGCTGAGCATTGCAAACCTTGGTCAGCATATTTTCGAGCACTTTATTGAATGCTTCCACTGTCCCGTTAGCCTATTGGTGATAAGGTGTGCCCTTCTGGTGGTATACCTAAAATTCCTCCCTCATTGTGTTGATCGTCTCATTCAGGAAGTGCATACCGTGATCACTCATCAAGGTCTTTAGATAACCAAATTGCATCAATACATGCTGAAAGAGGAACTTTGTAGCAGTCATGCTTGTGCAATCCTTCATAGGCTGCGCCTCTGCCCAACGAGTCAAATACTCTATCACCGTAATAATTTACCTTGCTCCCATCTTTCCTTGGGGTGGAATGGGTCCCACAACATATATCGCCCACTTCTCAAAGAGTTGCAACATCATCTATGTATTCAAAGGCATCTCATCCCTACATGATGGCCTGCTAGTCATTTGACACACATCACAGGCCTTGCAATATGCTTTTGAGTCCTGATGGAGGGTTGGCCACCACAAACCTGTGCGTGGAATCTTCTGTGTGGTTTCTTTTCCTGCATAATGTCCTCGCGTAGTGCCCCCATGAGCATCTACAAGGATGCTACTTCTTTCAAACTCAGGTACATATTGTCACAATATTTCATCAAACCCCATTTTGTACAGATGCCCAGTAATGACAAAGGAATCTACCGTGCGTACCACTAATTCCTTCTTTTGCTGGACAATGTATCTTTTTGGTGTAGTACCCATTGTTAGGAAACGTATTATGTCCTCAAAATGACCATCCGCGATGTGCACTGTGAATAGCTGCATGTCAGCCAATCCCTCTTCCAAATTAGTGGGTTCCTCCCCTGTTTCAATGCATGACAGATGGTCTGGTCCTACGTTTAATCATCCAAGCTTTACAATAACTTCAAAATCATATTCCTATAACAATAAGAGCCACCTACAGATTCTCCACCCCCAACACAGGCTTATTGACTAGGTACTTCAGCGTGGAATTATCCGTATACATCTTAAAATGGCCTCCCATCAAGTAGTGCCTAAACTTCTGGAGCACATACACCACAGCTAACCCTTCGCGCTCGGTGGTGGAATAGTTCTTCTCCACCTTGGATAACCTTCGGCTTTCAAATGCGATAGGATGGTCCAAACCTTCTTCGCATGCTTGTGTCAGTACTTCTCCCAACGCTATACATGATGCATTGACATGTACATGAAACTCCTTCTTCCAATCCGGGAAGACTAGAATCGGAGCGGTGACCATCTTTTCTTTCAAAATATCCAATCTCTTCTTACAGTCATCGTTCCAGCAGAATGTGACATCCTTCTTCAAAAATTTCTCCATAGGCACAGTGATCTGGGCATAGCCTCTGATAAAATTTCTGTAATACCCGTGTGTCCTAAAGTAGCGCACACCTGCTTCACATTCCTCGGCACTTCCAAGTTTAGTATCACCGCGATCTTCGCGGGATCTACCATCAGTCCTTATCTACAAACCACATGCCCCAATAGGGTCCCAAAAGGAACACAAAACAGACAATTCTTTAGATTGAGTGCGATCTGGTATTCTCGATAGATATCTAGCATCAGGCGCAAGCTTACTACATGGTGTTTAACTAGCCCAAACACAGTACAATCACTAAAGTATACCTCGAGGAACTTATGAATAAATTCCTTGAACGTAGCAACAACTACGTGCGAGAAGATCACAAGCGCATTCTTCAATCCAAACGGCATTACAGTGTACTGAAAATAACCCCACTCAGTCATGAAGTTTGCCTTGCTTCTATCCTCTAGCACGATTTTTATCTGGTGGTATCCCGAGAACCCATCAGTGAAGGAATATGCTTCCTGGCCACCTACATTGTCCAACACTTTGTCAGTGAATGGAGTGGGGAAGAGATCATGTACACAAGCATCATTCAACTTTCTTAGATCCACGCATATGCTTATTTCAACCTTTTGCTTCTTCTCCTATACCAACATTGGGCTTACCGAGTCAGATTCTTCCATAGGTTCAATGATGCCAACCGCGAGCATCTTATCTAGCTCTAAGCAGACCTTCTCCTTATACTTTGGATTGAGACAATAAGCTATTTGCTTAACTAGCTTCATGTCGGGCTTCAATGTAATCTTCATCATACCTAGGTCCCCGATTATCCCCTTTAATCCGTAAACTTGGTAGGGAATAAATCTTGGTATTCGCGAAGTAATTCAGTGACCTTATCCATCGTCGCGTCATCCCAGTAGTCTCCAATCTTTGCGAATTTGGGTTTTGCCTCCATATCAATGTTTACTTGTTTCGTTTTCAACGACGCGATTATATCAGGGTTCTCAATCTGCAATCCTTTAACCTCCGGTGACCCTTTGTTTCTGGAATGTTAATTTTCTGCAGCTCCTCATCTTCTTCTTCAGCAGACACGTTATAGCATTCCAACGCGTGACATAGCTAAGTAGACCACTCAAGATGAATCAAGTCCAAAGGATCCTGTGGTATCCGAAACATAGCGGCTTTCACTTCTTGTAGTGCCTCATAAATACAGTCAAACCCGTCTTCAAAACTAAATGTCATTACAAATCCCTCACGCGGAATATCGCATTCGCTTGTACCATGGCGGAGCTCTGTTTCTACATAGAAATTCATCGGGATGACATCCAGGCTGTGACAGAAAAAGTGCACCCATTCAAGTTTAGGATTTTATCCATAAGCCTGGGCCCATTTGGCTAAATGCGCGCGTGGATTCATCCTGCCCATCATACTTGTCTTTCATTTTCATCTTAGGCTTCCTAAATCATGTTCTCATCATCCTCCTACATTTGTCCCAATCATCAAAGCTTCCCTTATGCGTACCCCACAATCTTGCGGGCGTAGCACACAATGCCCATTCCAATGCCTAGAAGCGCTGCTTTTCTGGTACCTCCCTTTCAAATACATCCAAAAAGATATCTACCTCATTCAGGCCATCAGAAGTAGGTAGATTTCTTACCTTTGAGGACACACAGCACAACGATCAGGTCATCATGTTGTAGTTCAGCGTAGTCACTTCATGTAACTGATTCTTCTAGTGTTCTAACTCTTCATCAAAGTTTGAAGTGCAGGAAATCTCACGATCCCATGTAATTCGTCCATCCACAGTGGGATTCACACAATCTTGGTCTCACGCTGTTATCTTATATATACAATCCAAATCGTCATCATTCTCACAATCGCGGACTAGTTCAGTATAGCATGATCCTTCAGCAGGATCTAGGGGTACTATTACGGATAGCGATTTCTTCTCAAATATCATCTTTCACTTCTTTAGGTTGATTACCCCATTCATATCAGTAGCCGAGTCAATTCCTAGGAGTGCAAGATAGGGTTTCTGTCATCCACTATCTCTATTACTTCAAGATTAGCCAGCACGCTCGCACCTTCAATATCCATAGTCACCCCCTGTAGCCACCCCATGGGGATGATCTTCTGCTGATTGGCCATCCTTAGTTGAATCAGAGACCATTACAGTGCGGGTCTCCCCATCAGTTCCCAAGTCTGCTTTGGTACGTCGTTTGCATCTGACCCTAGGTCCAAATCACCTTGATCCATTTCATACTCTCCTATCTACGTGGTTAGTCTCATCTCCCATCTCGTTCTTGTCTTATGCTTAACAATCTTTCATACTACACATGACTCACCCGGAGCGGTTCCAGCGCATCTATTGATGAGCTCTTGAAACCCCTTCATAGCCTTACGATCACGTAGTAACTTCATGCAGGTCTCTAGGAAGGTTGTGAGCATAGAAGGGTCCATCTCCTGATCAAGCTTATCCTTGCTTCCTGAGGTGGAGGCCTCAGTGAAGCTCTTCTTAGCTTCCATGAAGGTTTCACATGCGCGCTCCAAATTGAGCTCATCCTCCTTCACTGGGGCTTTGTGAACCCATGTATTATCTTCTGGTTGTTCCCCTTGTCATCTCTTGTCGCGATTCCACTTTTGAGCACTATATTTATGTTTGGATCCTCTTCGCGCGGCTCAAACCTCATCATCTGCAGGTTCTGAGTCGGCAGAGGTGGTAGCGCCCCTTTGTCACATATCCTCACTATTAGCTAGGATAGTCTTCCATTTCATGATTGAAAAACGTGCAATACTTGCACGATGGACATGTTAGATTAGTGCAATCACGGACATAGTGTCATGTTCCTTCGCAATTGTAGTAGATCAATTTTCCTCGACCTCTGTCAGGTCCTCCTCCGCCTCAGCCTCTTATGCGCCCCTGAAATCCTGTCCGCGCCATCCCTGCGTTGTGGTCAGGGTGTTGTGTTTTTGTCTAAACCCTATAAGCAGGAGTTCTACCCATCATCAATTCATAACTCCTGCAATTACGCTCATCATGCCCTAATGACCTACAAAAGTTGCAGAACAGTTGTTGCGGTGTCTATAGAAACTTTTGTAGCAAATGATAGTTATCCGTGGCATGTTTTCCTTCTACCTAACATATAGCGCATCACAATTCAGGCCCTGCACTCAGTCATGCTTGAGCTTCCGGCCTCAAAGGCATCGGTCCTCCTCCTGGAACCAAGTTTCAGTGCCTGAGATGGTTGTGATGTCGGTTAATTCCCTCTATCCCTGCCTTCACGTAGGTCACTTAGATCTAGGGCTTGTCAGACTAGCCCCTTATTCCACCTTTCAGTACCTCCGTGAAAGGGTACAATCGACCTTCGCATAGCCCTAACATGCTGCTCAGGTACTTTCGCACTGCTATGGCAGCGTACCATGCAGATTCCCCAATTAGTCTAAGCGACTTGCTTATCTTTATCAAACAATTATAGTTAACATTGCTTAAACAAATGTTCGTAATTGCATTTAGTTTTCCAATGTACTTACATTTATTCGCGCATTATATAAGCATAATAAAGGAAATTCATACATAATACGACAAGATGCATTAACAAAACAAAGAGACAAAAATTGTCGAATATATCTCTTTATCGATGTCTTCCAAGTAATTACAGAATCTATTCACCCTACGCACACAACTACAGGGGTCCACACACTTAGTTGTGGACTCCTATCCTAGGCCTCTGCGCACTCAGCTGTCGAGCCTCTACCTACGCTACGACCCAAGACTTAGACTTCTTACTTCAGAGCTACGACTCTCTTAAGTCATTTTCATTGTGTGTCTAAAAGTACTTAGAGCTTAGCTCTTTTTATACAATCCCATGGTCTGCGGACCATGGGTAGATCTCTTACAGGCAACTTTACAAAACTAAGGACGGAAAACCCTTTATGACTTATGACACCTTCGCGCTCCGCGACCACAAAATGTGGAGCCTTTACAATTTTATTACAAAATTTGACTCAAACATGGGCTTTTAGCCCCAAAACTCTCCTTGGGGGATCCTACTTCCAACAGGGAGAGAGGAGAGCAAGAGGGAAGAGAGATAAAGGGAGAGAGATGGATGGAAGGGGAAGAGTCAGGGTCAGGGAGACAAAGAGGGAGGGAGAGATAGATAGATATGAAGAAAGTGTGTGTATGCTTTGGTGGCGACAAAGAGAGACAAAGGAGAGGTAGAGGGAGATAGAAATATAGATGGGACATGAAGAGAGGAAAGAAAGGAGAGATAGAGAGAGGGAAAGAGGGAAGGAGAGATAGATAGATATGGAGAGAGAGAGAGAGAGAGAGTGTGTGTGTGTGTGTGTGTGTGTTTTTGGGGGTGATATAGAGAGACAAAGAAGGAGAGATGGAGGGAGATATAGATGTAGATAGAGTAGGGAGAGAGGGAAGAAGATTTCTTGCACTAGATCCATTTATTTGAGTGTAGATGATGATTTCTAATCCTATTTCACTACTACACCAAACGCATTTTTAAGACAAAAGAAATTTTTTGTCTTAAAAATTCACTTTTTATTTTAGTTATTTTACATTAAAATTTAATATCAATTGAATTGCCTTAAATATAAAATTTAAGATAAAAACAGTTTGAGACAAATATATTTTAAGCAAAACTTTATATTTAAGACAGAAACAATTTGAGACAAAAATATTTTAAGACAAAACTTTAAATTTAATACAAAAATAGTTTGAGACAACAATATTTTAAAAGAAAACTTTATGTTTAAGACAAAAACAATTTAAGAAAAAAATATTTTTAAACAATCTTTATATTTAATACAAAAACAATTTGAGACAAAAATATTTTAAGACAAAACCAGTTTAAGGCAAAATTATTTTAAGACAAAATTTCATATTTAAGACAAAAATATTTTAAGAAAA